>CM024755.1:45789240-46010430 GCA_014218235.1 Colocasia esculenta
GCTGCATGCAAAGACATGTCAGTTTCAAAAATTTGCTTGAGTTAAATCAAAGCCCAAAATTGAATGCGGTACTTACCAGCTCCGCTGTCTGTCTCTGAGCTGCCTCCCGATCCTGCACCGCCGAATGGAGCAAGGCTCGGAGTGATGCGATCTCACCAGTCACATCCACCTGCAATGAATTGCCAAATCATCAGTTCAAATCCATAAATCCAAATTCTTTGAGCTGTAGTGTAGGAGTCTTACCTGGTGTCGGGCGCTCTTGTATATCTTTCCTCCGTACTTCAAGGCATACGCCTGGAGGTAGGAATCGTCAGTCGTCGCATCTGATCTGACCGCCTTGCCCTTGCGCTCCCAGTTCTCAATCTGCTCGCGCGCCCGCTCTCGCCAGTCTTTCGTGTTGTGAAGTCCCCGAAAGCTCCGACCCGGCCGGCGAAAGCGGTCTCGGACAGGGAACTCCACGACACTCTGCCTGAAGCCCAGGGAGCGCTGGGTCAGGAATAGGTTCAGAGGTAGCACAAGGTTCAGCGCATGAAACCACACCGACCTACCGAAGTAGGGGCGTGCCTACGCTAACCAAGGTTGTCCCTCATCACCCTCCCCCAGATATGGCTGCCAAACCACCTGCAAAAGAAAAGTAATTAGTCATTTCAAGCAAATAATTTAAGCAAAAGTAGGGATTAAAGGTACTTACATCCAGATGAGGATAGCTGTCAATGGCCTCCTGCAATCGCTCCAGCTGATCAACCAGATGACGGGTGTCTCGGCGAGAGTCCCAACAGCGTGCAATGGGCACGAGGCCCGGCCGTGTGAGGTCCCCTCTCCCCAAGGCTGGGAGGTGTAGATAGGCCCAAACCTGCAAAATGAAAGACAAATTAGATGGCAGTTTAAGCAAATTGCAGTTTAAATCCAGAAGAGTTAGAAGAGAAGGTGTACCTGAAGGAAGGGGTAGAAGCCGCTCGTAGACGTCTGCCGCTCGGAGGCACTAAAACCATCGAACTGGTGCGCTAGAAAAGCTGCTCCCCAAGCATACCCCCCTACCTCACCTAGGTCCTCTAGCAAGGGCAGGAAGCGGCAGTGGACTGCGTTGCCTCTCGTAGCAAACAAGAGTCTACCAAGAAAGAGAACGAGAAAACGGTGCAAGTCCAAGTCCGCCTGCGGCCCAGGCTCGCTCGCAAGCTCCCTCTGGCTGACCCTGGCTAGCCTCACGAGGTACTCATCCTCACTCTCCCCTGCATTCTTCCCCGCCTCGTACAAGCCCAGACTCTCCTGCAATGCTACCCTAGGCACTAGGGAGGACCTACGCTCTACTGAGAGGTCTAGGAGGCGCTCGGCTAAGTCATGATAGCAGGGATAGGTGTAGCTGCTCACTGCCCGCCCATAGACTCTGAGCCCTATGATCCGGCTCACATCCTCCAAGCTGGGGATCATGTGCCCCCATGGGAAAGCAAAGGCACTCACCTCTGTGTCCCACCTGCTCCACAGGGCCTTTGTGAGGCCCGGATCCACCCTCATCCTCTCAATCCTAAAAATCTCTCCAAACACCATCTCCTCTACCCGCTCTCGCTGGAAGGGAGGAAGGCTAGGAAAGCAGCCAGCACCAGTGTCCATGACACTCGAGCCCTCATTTCACCCTGCAAAATTCATTCAAGTTCAAATTTCAGGCCTTTATTGTGTGTTCGGGCAAAGTCGCGACAGCTATTGCAGCCGCGACCTTGTCGCGATGGTGTGGGACACCGCGACATTATTGCGTCACCTTCTTAGGCCGCGATAAGGTCACGTCTGCCCTAGACGTCGCGACACTGTCGCGATGCCCCGCCCCGCCGCGACACCTTGTCGCGGCGGGTCGTGCTGACGCGTTATCAGAGTCAAACCGGCCGGAGCCCTCTTTGTTTGATCCTCGTTTTCATGGGCATTTCGCCCTACATTCGCCCTCCAGGGGCTCCGTCTACTTCTTCTCCACTATCATTCAAGGTTTTAAGGTAAGTTACTTACTGATTTCATCACTTTTGCTTGTCTCTTCCGTTCCCCTTCCACATTCGCGATCGGAGCCATCCTCTCCCCCTCCTCTTCTTCCATCCCGACCTCGGGCACCTCCTCCTCGGCCGGAAGCTCCTCCATCCGCCGTTGTGAGCTCCGACGCTCTGCTTGGTGTTTCCTTCATGATGAATCTCCACCGATGTCTTTTCCTCCTTCCATCGCACTAGGGTTGTCTTGGAGTGGGTTGTCTAGCTAGCAAGGAGGTCAGAATGCAAAAGGGGGAAAGGCTCGAAGGTTTGGATGTTTGAGTTTTTGAAAACTGGAAAGGAAGAAGGAAGGGGGGCGTTTGTTTTTGAATAAGTCGGTTCTTGACGCGACGCAGCGGGCAGTCGCGTTCATGTCGCGCCCCTCTGGGCTGCCGCGACAGCGTCGCGACACCCCGCTTGGCCGCGACATAAAGGCGACACCCCTGACTGTCGCGTCATCAACAGAGCCCTTTCGTTTGCAGAAAATTTCATTCTATTTCATTCAAATGTATAGTCTGTTACATGCTCTAATTCACTCTAAGCAATCAAACAATGCTTTCAAATCCTTTCCTAACTATCACCTGGCCTTCAATTCAAATCAAATTAAATGTTCCCTCCCACAGGCTGAAGTTTCTTCAAAGCTTCAATGTATTCCGTGATTGCTTCGTCATCTTCTTCCACCTCGGCTTGAATCGCGCTCGTTGCACATCCTTCCAGTGGACGACGACGCAATGCATGTCGCGTTCGTCCTGTGCATCGCCCCTCTTCCTTTCTTGGATAGGTGGGAAGTGTGATAGAAGTGGAACCACCATCCGGGCTGCACCGCATTGGAGGTGACAGCGGTCCGGGGTGTAGGAATCTAGCGCCCCATTGCCCAACAGCCTCAAGGCAAGCCCAGCGCGTTGAGGAAGGTGGATTGTCCGGCCGTGCATGAATCGAGGGCGCATGTCAAAATTCGCCACGGTCAGACTTCGGAGGTATTGGCGCCATGCTTGTATGCCCTTCACTTGAGCCGTTTTGCACCATGCCCGAGTGCTCATGTGAAGTCGTCCGCCCACGAATGCCAGCAGGTGATTCAGCATCGTCCTGCATTTCGTGGTCAGGTCCTCCACCGCCCGGAATTGGATATGCATCCCCATCCATAGCTCAAGGGCGACGACCGATCTATAGAAAGGACCCCCAAGTGCTGCAGAAGTCAAGCCAGCATATAGAAAACCCAAGACAGCCTGCCCAATTTTTATACCTTCGGAGATGGAGTCAATGATGCTAAGATTGCCAAAGGAGATGGCACCGTCGGCTTCCGAGAAGAGTATGACGCCGCAAATGCATATGGCGGCTGCCTTGGCAATGGCGGTATAGTTGGTGGTCTTCCGCTTACATTGGGAAGTAATCCACTGAGCAATTGGGAGGAGGTGAACATCCATACCGCTAGTCATAGAGTAGAGATCATTTTTCTTCGTGGTAATATACGCCAAGATGCTCCACGAATGGATCTGCTCCACGGTGTAGGAGATTGCCCATTCATCGCCCCTTTGATAGCGTGGGAGGCCAAGCATGATCTCCAACTCTTCCAAAAGGATCGTCGCCTCGAATTCTGGAAAGATGAATGAGTTGGTTTGTGGATGCCATAGCTTCACCATGGTCGTGGCACTCTCCCACACATGCACTAATTTGTTGTAGTTTTGGCCAGTACGAAGACAGTAGACAGCCCCCACTCCTTCAAATGACCAATAGACGTGGGCGGTAGTAGCTCAAGCATGGGCGCCAGCCATGGCATCTTTGAGAATCGCCGTTGGCCAGGGAGGATCTGAGATAGAGGAAGAGACATGAAGAACGGAGGGAAAGGAGAAAAAAAGAGAAGAGCGAAACAGAATAGTGCAGAAAATTCAGAATCTCAGGAAGGAAAGGCCACTTACTTGGAGCTCTGGGCGTGTGTAGATGTGCCCCGGGATAGCGGAGAGTTGCTTCAGATCGGCGTACGTCTCCCTAGCAGCTTTTGGGCCGGAGTGGGGAGGGATATCTTCTGCAAAAGCCGAATAATTCCTCTTCATGGTTGCAAGAGAGGAGAAGAGAACTTGAACTTGAAGAGCAGAGGATGCCAGGGGTTAGCTGTGGGATTAGCACCCCCAACCCTCTATTTATGAAGTCTTAAGAGTTAGAAACCCACTCTAATCCCGAAACTAGGTGTTAGGATAAGATTAGAAGAGGCTTAGGAGTCCTAGTGTGGGTCTAGGTGTCTTAGGATAAGGGTGAACCCCAGTTTCCTGGTCTTTTCGAGCTCTGTCTGAGTCGCGACGCCGCAATCTGACGCGACCATGTCGCGACAAGGCGCTGCGACGCGACATGGTCGCGGTCGTTTCGGCTGTCGCCTCTCCACCCGAGGGGTTGTTTTCATCCCTGAGTTGTGTATACATGTTGTTTGATTGTTTATAATTGTTGTGTTTAGTATTCCATTATGTTTATTTCTTATAAAAAAAACAAAACAAAACAAAAAAACAAAAAATTCAGAAATTCAGAAAATCAAGAAAGATTTTGTCACAGGTATGACAGGTATTGTATTTCTGTCTCTATTCCTCGCATTACTATATGGTATTCTATATATTATATCTTTTCAAGGACCGGCTGGTTCTCAATGTGTTCTAGGATTTGAGTTCCCCTTTACCAAAAATAATGATAATCTAGGTACACATTGTTAATCGTCGGATAGGCCGTTGAGTTAGTTAAGCGCGGGGACGATATATTCAGGCCTACACCGCGGTTGTGGGTAGTCTCTTAACCCGTTCTTACTTGACTTAGCAATATGATCCTTGATCTATTTTCTATTTTTTTCTTTTTCTTTGCATTCGCTTTGATGATTTCTTTTACTTTAGCCCAGCATGCATCATATAGGACTTTGAGCTTTCCTGACTCATTCCTGACCACTGATGAGCTCTTGTTGAGTGCCTAATCATCCTTCAATTCCAAACAAGAAAGCCAATTCCACTCCGAATCGGAAGGCTTGCCTCAGAGTCAGTTGTTCCCGTCAGATTGACAAGAATTTCCCTGTCTGGATTCCTGGTCCAATTATTCCTCCTACTCCTTTGATTCGTTTTGGTCGCCAACCGCTTGCAGGACTGAGTCATGAGTTACCTCCCTGGCACGCACATGTCCTTCCAAAACGAAACCTGCAGGCCAATCGGCTAGGGTACCTCTCAATCGAGGGGTTGATCGTCCTCTTCTTTTCTCCTCTCGTCCAGGCTTGTGCTCTTCTTTGCATTCTACCCGAACAATCAACTCGGGGCTTTCACAAAGAATCCAATTGCCTGTTAGTTAAGATCGGGTGTCTCTTTACCTTGGCCTCCACTTTTCAGTCCACTCCTCGTCATCTCCGTTCCGCCGTCACTTCACGGAACCTCCACTCCACTCTCACTTCGCTCCCCTGCAAAGTGGAAGCCAAGGAGGGGCAATCTGTAGACACCTGGTTTTGACTAATGGGTTGAATCACTTTTCTTGTTGTCTCAGTGGGCCCCTAATTGGTCACTCATCTTGAGCCCATCATTTGCCTTGTTTTGAGCCCTTTAAGCCATTAAAATGCCTTGAAATCCCGAAATTTATCACTTGAGAGAGTCCTTGGGGCATAATAACTCTTGTCCTATCATGTAGTTGGCCGATAATTCTCAAATAATACGGATTTATTATCGCGACGCCTCGTGGCGCCGCGTCTCTAGTCGCGACAGTCCTGACAGCCGCGACAGCCCATGCATTATCCATGCACGTGGGTAATGCTGTCGCGTCCATCCGCATTATCGCGTCTTAGTCGCGGCCCTACGATACGTCGCGACGATGACCAAATCCTCTGGCCTTCACAACTACCCCCTATTTATCCTCCATTGAATTAAACTTAATCCTAAGGATTATCCCTACCCCTTGGGGCGGGATCCTAGCCTTAGGGACTCTCCTAAGGATCCCTAAGGACTCTCAACCCAGTTTTTATAAGGCTTTATCTCCCATTATGATTTTAAAAATAATTTTGAAGAGATAATATCAATTATTCTCATCCCAAGCTCTATATAAGCAAGGACCCTCCTCAAGGACGGGAAGAGCCTCATTACCACCCCGAAGGGCTGCCGAAATCTCCTCTGACATGTACTTAGCACCGCAGCCACTCATTTTGGCTATTTCTCTTGACCTTCCACTCCACGAAAGCCACTCCTTCAACCATTAACGAAGCACGGAACGTGAAAAGGGCGACCCCGACGATCTCCTGGAGCTCTTGTACATCCTTGGAGCCGCACTCACGCCAGGGAGTCGCCCCAATGGGGATCATTTTCTTCTCCTTTCTCTCCTCTTACTTCTACATGCATTTTTACGTTATTTTTAGATAGAGCACTTCCCTATCTACCCACGTTTTTTTCCCACACCCATAGGGGTTCAAAACCACCCCAGGTGCGTTCCCGCCATGATCTCCCATTTCCCTCCATTTTTAGAATAGATACTATGCTTCACGTATTCTAATAGGGCGTTGTGACTTTCTTTGGTTGGCAGGCAAACAGGTGAAATCTACGAGAAGCTCTGGTTATCCGGCCGACTGGGGGACGAGAAGAAGGTCCTTACCTTATTTCTCCCGCATTTAGAGAACGCGACGACCGAGGGTGACGCGACCATAGACGCGTCGACGAAAGCCGACGCGACATCAGTCTATCACGGCGCCCATGGCGACCGCGACACTAGATCTCCTCCTGTTCTCTCTCCTTTTCCTAGTTTAAGTCAGCCATCATCTCATTTTCATTCTTAGGCGACTTGCTAGGTGGCGATCACATCCTACTTTCCATGCTTCTAATCATAGCACCCATATTTGTGTCGAGGGGGGGTACAATCCCTGTGATTACAGTTGGCAGTAGAGCTTTTCACCTAGAGGGGGGGTGAATAGGTGTTTTTCGTAGCGGAAGACCTATTTAAAAATTACTTAAGAGCACAAATTAGTTTTGTTAGTCAAACCATAAGGAACATAAATATTTTATCCTGGTTCGAATCTTCCTTCCAATGGAAGTCCTACATCCAGTCCCTATGGCAAGCTTAGGATTTTCACTATCTTATCAAAGATACAACACACTGGTGCCAACCAGTCTTCCCTTCCATACAAGGGGAACAACTAACTACTAGTTTTTTTTTTTTTTTAAGGTACGAAGGTAACAAGCCAGCTAAGTGCGCTATCTCCCAACGGGAGATAACGTTCTCACTCCCCTAGCTGTACACGGCCCTGAGATTTTATAAATATCATGGTAAACTAAATACAAGATACAAGAATCAGCGGGGCGTGCCCCTGAGAAAAACTAGAAAAACTAGAGTAACTGAATAGATGGGAAGCTAGTTTTATCAAGCACAACTAGACCCTTACAAACAAAAGGGAAAGAAGCACCAGTGAAGACCGAGGTAATTTTCCTCTCACATGCTAAAGATGCTAGGGCGTCTGCCACCCTATTCGTTTCCCTGTAAGTATGTATCACTGGAAGATTTAGGTGTTTGAGTAAGTGTTGAACAATCTTCCACCACCAAGAGCATTTCTAGGAAGGACATTTATCTGAAAGAAGAGATTGCACCAAAACCTAAGAATCTGAATAAACCACAGTAATATGAATGCCACGATGCACCGCCAACCTTAACTCATCGCACAGAGCACGCACCTCAGTAATAACACTATTTCCTTGGCCATAAAAATATGCAAAACTGAGATGAACATCCCCTTTAGAATTGTGAAAACAACCACCACCACCACAGGGACCAGGATTACCTTTACAAGCACCATCCACATTCAAGAAAAAACCATAAGAAGGGGGAATCAACCTCAATAACTTTGGAGTTTTCAGCTTGATTGTGGGTTTAAAACCAAAGCTAAGAAGGATGCCTAGCTTATAGGGTGAGTAGACTTTTTTAAAAACCATTCCTTGGATGGCCGCATTCACTGCATATCTGATATCTAAAGTAATCCTCTGCACCTTTTTAGGTGCATAATCAAATTTTTTAGCACATCTGAATTTCCATATCTCCCACAACATAAGGAGCACAACATATGTAGTAATGAAACCATGCGCAGAGTGACAGTTCATGGTGGATAAAATTCTCCATAAGGTGGAAGTGATACGGGGACCCTTAGCCTGTGCATGAAAAAGTGGACTAGCCCAACTCCACAGATGAGCGGCTAACTCCCCCACAAGGAAAAGGTGATCCAGATTCTCAACGGAAGGACTTGTACAACAAGAGCAAGCAGAAACTAAATAAACTCCCCAATCAGCTATTCGATCATTAGTAGCTACAGCCCTGTGAAGAACCTTGCACCCAAAAAGAGAAACCCGAGGATTGAAAGCATTATTCCAGATTTTGAGCATGTTAGGGCAGTGAGTACCTTGCGGCCGAATAGTTTGGAAGGCAGACCTAGTCGAAAACTGACCATTAGCGTTCTCAGTTCAAACACAAATATCTGAAGATTCTGAAATAGTGACATTCTCCATAACTCTTTGAATAATTTCGTGACTTCTGAGAGGATGATCCAAATTCACTACCACCTCATTGACTGAAGAGAACGGGTGATGAACCGAAGCAGGAAGAAAAGAAATAAGTGGGACGCTGCCAACCCACATATGCCTCAATATGTCGATATGCTTGCCATCCCCCAAAACCCATCTACTGTGTTGAATAATGAGATTATTCACCATGTGAAATACTCTAGAAGAAATACCCGAAGGAAACACTCTGCTAACTTCAGTGAAATTAGTTTTGAAAAATCTGCTTATCTTGACCACAGAGACTGACCATGGATTGCATTCCAGATGAGCTTAGCCATAAGGGAAATTTTAACATGCCACATACTTCTAACACCCAGACCTCCTTCCTGCTTAGGCCTAGAGATTTGATCCCAAGAAACCCAGTGGCGACGCCTTTGGCCCTCTGCCCCATTCCAGAAAAAAGATGCACAAGAGCGCTCAATGCAATGAATAACAAACTTAGGCAAACAAGAAGCAGAGGACACATAGATAGGAATTTAGCAGGGCACTAAATTAATAAGGATGACTCGTCCTGCTTGAGATAAAAGTTTAGATTTCCATGAGGATAACAAATTGTTCACCTTGTCAATAATGTGCTTATAGTGGGAGACTAAAGTGCACCCAGAAGAGATGGGAACGCAAAGGTAGGATAACACCCCCTGCTATCTTCTAAAGCCTGTGAGAGCTGCAATACGAGATCCAACAACTGCAGGAGCTTTGGGAGAGATTATAAAACAACTCTTTGAAGCATTAACCTTTTGGCCAGACGACTCCTCATACTGCTTTAAAAGGGAAAGAAATTTCCTGATATTGCTGGTCTAACCATTTAGAAATATGAGGGTGTTATCGGCATAAAGTAGATGAGAGGCTTGTTAACCCAAATAGCAAATGGATTGCGAACAAGGTGAATGGAGTTCATGTCCAGGAAATCAGCAGCTGAAACAGGAGGCTTGTTAATTTTGTCCTGAGAAGCATTTAGATCTGCAAGCTGTTGAGCAAAAAGAGGATAAAAACTGGCCCATCAGCTGGAGATAACTTCTCACATTCTGATAAGAGAGGGGCAAGAACATCTGCATTTATGTGGCCCTGATGGTAATCTCTGAGCAAGAACTGATTGAAACTGACAAGATTACCCTTCTGCACATGTATTCTCCCCTTGACTCTGGAAAAACGCTCAAAAATGATGGAGCCAACATCGGAGTCCATAGTCAGAGAATGGAGAGGAGGGAGAAACACTACATCAGGCAACTGGAGTGTAGAAAAATCGACCTTGATGGCTTCGGTATGAGCATCATGGGAACCAAGATTACGAATAGCTTGCCGGAATTGCCCAAGCTGAATTTCAGGTAAATTGTTGAGATATCGATAGTCATTGAACATTTGAAAATACCTGATCATCTTGATCTCCTTTTGAACAAATGGAGCCCAGGTATCCTTGTGAAGAATTTGGAACCATTCTGAGAGAGTCAAGGAATGATCCCGGGGAGGGAACCTGGCTGACCTGGCATTCAGAAAATTATTGTGCAAGATCTTGTTGCCACGAGCCCATTGCTCTTCTATTTTGGCCTCAGCCACAGAGAAGATTTTTCGATTTTTCAGATTTTGAAAGAGAAGTGAGAGGGAGAATGATATTTAGGTGGTCTGTTAAGTTGAGATGTGGAAGGCCAAGGAGAGTGGCAAAGGTAGTTTTCTGAAGGAATTCTCTATACAACAGTTTATTTTTATTATCTACTGTAAGAGATAACCAAAGGGGTGGATAGCAAGGTTCAGAAGAAAGGGAGTGAGTGGAAGTTAGTCTCCTTTTCTTAGGGACAAGACTAGAAGAACCTGTCCTATGATCATGAGTACTAACCTTTAAAATTGAACGGAGGATAGCTACTTCAAATTCATCTTTGATGTCCCGAAGGAAAGGGGCATCAATTTGAGCACACTCCGGAATAATAGTGATAAAAGAGGGAGGAGTAGGAGGATGAAGGAAGGAGTGAGTGGTAGTGGGAGGAGCATCAGTTGGTCCACAGGAGGAAGGACCAGAAGAGGAAGCCCCAGCTGATGAGGAGGCTGGAGGAACCTCAGATGAAAGAGAAGGAGGAGGCTTGTGAGTGGATGAAACAGGAGATGAGGAAGACTGGGAAGGAAAGGGTGTAGGAGAGGAAATGGTTCTGGGAATGGGTTGTTTGAAGGTGGGAGGTGCTGGTGGTGCTATGGAGGATGATGGTGGAAAAGGAGGGGCTGGAGTTGGAAGAGGAGAAGAAGCAGGGGGCTCTGGAGCTACAACTTGCTCTTCTGCTCTAACAGGTTCAACCTCTGATTCCACTGGCCCGGGTGGCCCAGACAAAACTTCAACTTCCCCTGATGGCCCTGACTCCACAGCCTCAGCTGACCTTGAAGCTGCCACCTCTTCAACAATTTTTGGCCTTGATTGCCCTTGCCTGCCAACATGTTCTGCAGTAGAAGGAGCAGGAGGGGCATGAATGACTTGCGCCCTCACCAAGTCTGTAAGAGTAGCTACAGACTCCTTAATGCTTATGAGCTTACTTCACACTCATCAAACTGCATTTCTGACCATGCCCATCTCCTTAACTGAAGTACTCTGGCTTATAAAGATAGATGCAATATCAGATTGCACAGAGCATAAGATCTTTCCTTGTTCATCCATTCTATTAATTAAAGGCTTCAAATTGATCTTCAATTGTTTTCTCTTCAGCCTCTTATGTGGCTTCTGGTTAAGAGGGGAATCTCAGAAGCTACTTTTTTCCCTTTGATATTTGCCCTAGCAATGGGCTCCACATTATCAACATTTGCCTCTTCATCTGAGGTGCTTTCCAAAATTCCTTCTTGAAACTAATTATCAATAGGGACACTAGCAGTGTGCTCCCCCTGACTTGTTTCCAAATTGACTGAATGCTCCCCCTTAATAGGATCATCCTCCATCAAGACGTCTTCATGGTGGCCGGCTGTCACAACTTCAGATTCAAGTCTTTGCTCCCCCTGACTGGAAGCATCTTCCATGGCAACATCTTTATCGGTAATTTCTGGCTCCCCCTGAGTGTTGGGAATGGAGTCCAGTACATCCCTAAGTACTGAGGCTATACGGGATGAAGGAGGTACAACCTCAACAACTTACCCCATGAGCTCAATTTCCTCAGAAGGAATGTCCTCAATTCTGCTATGAGTGACCACTGAGTCTTCAACTCTGATTGTTGCTGCAAATTCTTGGACATCTGCTGCTGATTCTGCTTGAACTGTCTCTTCTTGGACTTCTATAGCTTTTACAATGTTGGCTTCACCCTCTACTACTGAGGTCTTGGTCCAAACACCACCAACAAGAGAGAACCCACTTTTCTTAAGATTCCTAGACCGGATAGCTTGGCCCATCTTCTCTAAAATTGCCCCGTTCAAATTTACTCCAAAATGCTGGAATATCTTGGTTAGCAAATGGGAATAAGGAAGAGATACATTTAACTTACTCTTCTTGTCCCAAACCTGAGCATTTTCAAATTTCATTCTTTCTATGATGACCTCTGCCATATTTATACTCTGGTTCTGGATAGCCCACAACATCAGGTCTAAATCTGCCTTGGTGTACGTGGAGAATGTTGCACTCCTAGGCACCAGAATGTGACAAACTATGAAATGCAATAGTCTATTGAATGCGTTCAACTGATTAATATCTATCTTCCGATCTTTCAACTTGAACTCGGGACCAACAATCCCCAAACCCTTTGTCTGAACATCGACAGTGTGATCTCCGCTGTGCCCAGATGTAGAGAGACCAAATAAAGATTCCAAAACACCATAGGTGATCCGAATTTGTGTTCCTTTGACCATGGATGTCAAGGACCCAACTTCCTCAGACTTCAAACAGACATAAAATGCCCCGATCAGGTTTGGATAGCGTACCTCTGAGAATGTTGCCATCTTCGTCCACTTCAATCTCTCCATAGCAGCAATAATGTTGTGCATCCCATTCTTTTCCAAATCAACCACATCCACTGTCTTGTGCCCGCACAACTTGGTCTTCACTGAAGCGAACCTTTTCTGCTGCTCTGCGGTGAGGAAAGCAGCCCCATAGCCCCCGACGGTGCCAGAAACTCCAGAAACAGCCATGGTTTTGAATGGGAAAAGGTTCTACATGGTCGAAATGAGGATTAGAGCAAAAGTCCTTAGAACATTTTTCGCGGGAAGGGATGGAAGCTTTGAAATCACACGAAGTCGATGCCAGAGTCGATAGGGTTTATCGTCTCAGGCAAGTTGAAAGAAATGAGAGCTGGAGGTGAATCGTTATGACATAGATTTCAGGTTTTATCAGATAAAGATAAAGTGACTTTTGACAGGATGGCGCAATAAATGTGAAAAACAAAAAAGCAAAGACAGGTTCGAGATGAATAAATACCATTTAAATAATGAACCGTCACAGAAATTTTTGATGCAAGCAATCTTTAAAGATTTTGCTTAATTTCAGGGGAGAGAACTGATAGTTGATGTTCTGAAATAATCATTATTTTAGTTATTTATAGATAAATCTATCACAAATTATACATGCCTAATTCCCTTCTAAGAGATGTAAGTCTCTCTTCAGCTAAGGCTTTTGTGGAGATATCTGCTAACTTATTTTGAGTATCTATAAATGAAATGTCTATATTACCGTTAGCTACATGATCTCGAATGAAATGGTATCTAACCTCAATATGCTTTGTCCTTGAGTGCTGCACTGGAGTTTTGGTGAGATTAATTGCACTAGTGTTGTCGCACAGTAAGGGAATTGTCTTGATGTGTAGCCCATAATCCTCAAGTTGCTACATAATCCATAGGAGTTGTGTACAGAAGCTTCCAACAGCCATGTACTCAGCTTCAGCTTTTGATAGTGCTACTGAATTTTGCTTCTTTGAGGACCATGAAATTAGACATCCTGCAAGGAATTGACAACAACCACTGGTGCTTTTTCTATCTATCTTGCATCCAGCGTAATTAGCATCAAAATATCCTACCAAATTAATTTCACAAGATTTTAGATACCACAGACCTAGATCATGAGTTCTAGCTAAATATCTAAAAATCTGTTTGACACTAATTAAGTGAGACTCTCTAGGATCTGCCTGATACCTAGCACACATGCATACACCAAACAATATATCAGGTCTACTAGCTATCAAATAAAGTAATGAACCTGTCATACCTCTGTGGAGCTTTTGGTCTACTTTCTTACCATCCTTGTCACTATCTAGCCTCGTAGATGTGCTCATTGGTGTTGATAGTGTCTTGGCGTTTTCAAAACTAAATTTCCTTAGTAGCTCTTTGGTGTACTTAGCTTGACAAATATGGGAGCTTTCTTTTCCTTGTTTGATTTGCAATCCAAGGAAATAATTAAGTTCCAACATCATGCTCATTTCAAATTCTCCCTGCATAAGCTTTTCAAAGTACATGCAAAAAGATTCATTAGTAGAACCAAATATTATATCATCAACATATATTTAAACATGTAACACATTTTTAACTTTAGACTTAATGAATAATGTGCTATCTACTTTTCCTCTAATAAATCCATGGTTTAACAAAAATGCACTTACTCGTTCATACCATGCTCTAGGAGCTTGTTTCAAACCATATAAAGCCTTGTGCAATTTAAATACATGATTTGGAAAATCGATATCATCAAAACCGAGAGGTTGTTCTACATAAACATCCTCCTTTATGTAACCATTTACAAAAGATGATTTTACATCCATTTGAAATAATTTTAAATCCAATCCTGATGCATAAGCAAGTAAAATCCTAATTGCCTCAAGTTTGGCTACTGGTGCATAGGTTTCATCGAAATCTATGCCTTCCTTTTAATAATAGTCTTGAGCTACCAATCTGGCCTTGTTTCTAGTGATCACACTAGCTTCATCCATTTTGTTCCTGCACACCCATTTGGTGCCAATCACAGGATGATCTTATGGTCTCAGAACAAGGGACCATACTTGGTTTCTCTTGAACTAATTAAGTTCATCTTGCATGACTAATATCCAAGATTCATCAGATAGTTCTTCATCGACTGTCTTAGGCTCTATTTGAGGTACAAAGGCTAGATAATCACATCGGATTACGTTACCTCTAGTTCTTACCCTAACCGATGGATCTACAATAATGTTATCCAACGGATGATCTTTCTTGTATCTCCATTCCTTTGGAAGATTATCATGCGATATATCTTTTTGTTGTAGATCTTCAAAGGGTGGATCTTTCTTGTCCTCAATGGATGTATTCTTTAACTTCTTGGACAATTCATCTGCATCATCAACATCACTATCTACTTCCTTTCTCAAGGAAGGGTTAATTTCATCAAAAATAACATGCACTGTTTGTTCAATTAATATACTATGCTTATTAAATACTCTATATCCTTTAGGTTTAGAAGCATACCCCATAAATATACCTTCATCAGACTTTGAGTCCAGCTTACCAATATCTCTTTTTCCATTGTTGTGAATAAAGCATGGACATCCAAATGTTTTGAAGTGACTGATCTTTGGCTTCTTTTGCTTGTAAAGCTCGTATGCAGTCTTCTTTAGGATTGGCCTGATCATCACTCTGTTGATTATATAGCATGCTGTGTTGATGGCTTCGGCCCAAAAATACCTTTGTAAATTATATTCTGACAGCATAGTCCTTGCCATATCCAATAAGGTTCTGTTCTTTCTCTCAGCAACTCCATTTTGCTGCGGTGTCCTTGGTGCTGAGAAATTATGTTCTATTCCTTGATCATCACAGAACATAGGAAATCTTTCATTATGAAATTCTCCTCCATGATCTGATCAAATGCTGACAATGGTATACTTCTTGTCTTTCTAAACTTTCTTACTAAAGCTGACAAAACTGTTAAATGTGCCATCCTTGTGCTCCAAGAATGATACCCATGTAAATCTGGAGTAGTCATCCACTATGACGAATCCGAAGTTCTTTCCACCGAGACTTGTGGTCCTCATCGACCCAAATAGGTCCAAATGCAGTAGTTCCAAAGGTTTTGAGGTTGATACCACAGTCTTTGACATAAAGGATGATTTAGTGTGCTTTCCTTTTGCACACAGCTCATAAATGCCTTCCATCCTAGTGCTTAATTTTGGCAGACCTTCCACTATGTTTCTCTTGATTAGCTTTCTTATTCCATCCAAGCTACAATGCCCCAATCTTTTGTGCCAAAGTTCCACTAAATGATTCTTGCTTGTGGCAAGGCACACATCCTGATCTTTTAATTCTTCCAAATTGAGTACATACAAATTCTTTTCCCTGCTGGCTTCAAACACAACTGCACCATTTTTCAATATACTACACTTTGATTCTTGAAACTTGATCTGATGCCCTTTATCACACAACTGGCTAATACTGATAAGATTGTGCTTGAGTCCTATTATGCAAAGTACATCTTCAATAAGGATTTTTCCTTTATTGCCAATTGATCTGCAACCTATCACTGACCCTTTTCCATTGTCACCATATGTTACTGTACGTTCTTCAGCTTCAAGGTGAGAGAACAGCTTCCTGTTGCCTGACATATGCCTTGAGAACCCGCTGTCCATGTACCACTTAGATGCTCGAAGGGTTCCCTGTAATGAAAACACTCAGCTTTAGGTAGCCAAGTTTTTTTGGGTCCTGATTGGTTAGTATCATTAATTTTCCTCTTAATTATCCATTTTTTATGTTTAGTTGGACATGTTATTTTAATATGACCTAATTTGTTGCAGTGATTACATCAAGATATTCTACTTACCTTTTGCAGTTGGAGTGTATTGAAAGTTTGACTTGTATGCAGTGTCTTGTTCGGCTACAAATTTGGGTGTTGGATAAATTTTAGGATGTACTACGACTTCTTCATTATCAGGAGTGATGTATCCTAACCCATATTGTTGGATCGAAATGGCACACTAGATGTTCTAGAGGGGGGTGAATAGGACTACTTGGCTTTAAAAAAATTTCTTCTGAAATGCACAACACTAAATAGATTTGTTAGTACTTAGTGTGTTGTGTGTGATTCAAGTGTGAACTAGGCGGAAACAATCACACAAATATGCACAAGAATTTATCCTGGTTTGGCCCTTCCATCTAGGAACTCCTACGTCCAGTCTTCAAGTCAACCACTTGAGATTTCCACTAACTTCCAATAAATTGGCCTTCTCTCACCCTTGAGAGGAATTACAAACCCACTTACTCTGAAGCAAGTCTTCCCTAAACAGGGGTACAAAACTGCCTTCAGAAGGCCTTCCCTTTGTAGAGGGGAAAATGCAGAAACAATCTTCTATCCAAAATACACAAGAGAGTAAAAAGGACTTGTGTGTTTGCCTCAGGACTAAGAACAAACACAGACTTCAGAAGGATTTAACTGATCAGAGATGAGACTCGAATCCTATCTGAAAAACAAGGGTGGACTTAGAGAAAATAAGCAATTACAATTGCCACCCTACACAAGACTTCTTGTTGAGCTTCAGAGAGAGTGTTTTCTGAAGAGGGAAGCTCTGAGACTTGGCTTGCAAGAAATTCAAAGTGTGTAGCTCACAAAATTTTCAAAAGCTCTATGTATCGCCGTGTCTTCTTATTTTCAAACTTGAGCTTCTTTTATACACTTCAGAATATAGCCGTTTGGAAGATAGCCGTTGGAATTTGTGGTCAGTTGCAATCTGACCGTTGTGAAGAGAACTCTAGGATCCTTTTGTTCTTGATGAGCTTATTATCCAAGAGTTCTTCAGTTTTGCTTCATTCCAAGGTCTTCAGAAGAGGTGCAATCTTCACAGCTAGAAGATTAGCTCTTTCTTTCTAGGAGTGGACTGTGAAGGAGACATGCTAGAAACGTGCTTCCAATAGATGACTACAACAAAGACAAGATAAAAAGAAAAAGAAACTCCTTACCTTTAAGGTAGGTAAGTCAGATAAGCACAGACAGAAGGTATGGAAACCTCGTATGCACAAGCATTCAAATAAAAAGAATAGACAGGTAAATATGCTAAAAAGGTAAACCATGGGTCTTGTTAGTGGTAGGTGAGTCTTGTCAGATGCCATGCGCCTAAGAATACATAAATGCACTGTATCTATTGTATCCAGGAAAATCCAGAACAAAGACATGCAGAACAACTCAAAAGATTAGTTAAAATATTTCAGAAATAACATGCGCAGGATTTAGATGAATATAATATGACTTGTCTTGTCAGAGAGAAATAATAAAATAATAATATTTTTGATGAACTAATATGAAATTAAACGTTCATTGGAAATGTTGTAAGAAAAGATTAGGAGATAATCATGCATTAAGTGTTTAAGCTTCAAAAGATTAGAAAAGTATTAAGCACAGAACTGACATAGAAGTCGAATTCCTAAGAACATGCAATTCGACTGTAGAAGTTGAAGAATGATTCGACTTTAAAAGAAAATAGTAATTTGACTGTAGGAGTCGAAGTTACAAATAGAGTAATTCGACTACAGAAGAAGATTACAATTCGATTGTAAAAGTCGGAGTGGAAATAGAATGATTCGACTTCTGAGGTAATAAGACAATTCGACTTTAGCAGTCGGATACTATGGAGATTGATTTCTAAAAGCATTCGACTGTAAGAGTCGAAGTGAACAGTCGAATCATGTAGTTCGGATTTATGAAGCATTCAACTGTATGAGTCGAAGAGAACAGTCGAATCATGTATAGCTGTATGAACTTAGAAAAAATTTTAGGATGGTTTTGACTTCGATTCTTAAGGAGTCGGAGTCAACAGTCGGAGTCTAAACTCAGATACAGTATGATGTACTGAGAGTCTGTGGACTTAGAAAAAATTTTGGCGATGAAGTTTATCACACAGTTGTATGCATATATATCTTGATATACATTTATTTTGTAGATAGTCTATTTAAAGATTTTGTTATACCAAAAACATGATATATACTATATCTTCAAAATCTTAGATTTTCATAGGGATAGTATTAATGTTTTTTTACCATTTGTAAACTTTTCTAATGTACTGGACAGTTGTTCATTTTCTTTTGTTAATGTATTGATTTCTTGGTTTAATCTACTTATGATTTCCTGATTTTCAATTTTTGCTATTTGCTCATTTTTACTTTTCAAGTCTTCACACAATAAATCACTTCTTCTTTTTAGCTCAGAAATTTGTTTTTCCAGTTGTTCGTTTTCAGATTTTATATCTAAATTAGTGTTTTCTAAGCAAGCATGATTTTTCTTACTGATTTTTAGCAATTTACACACATCTTTGTATTTACTATATAGTTCGCTAAAAGCATCTTCTAAACTATCGGATTCAGATTCATTGCATGAAGAAAAAGATGAGTCAGATGATACCTTATCATCGATGTTAGCCATGAAGGCCAGGTTGACCTTTTCTTCTTCATCTCCACTTGAGCTCGGCTCACTGTCAGAGTCGCTGCTGTTGTCCCAAGCTGTTGCCATGGCTTTCTTCTTGTATCTTCTGAACTTCCTAGAACTATCATTCTTTCTAATCTCAGTTTTCTTTAGCTTCGGACATTCTGCCTTGATATGTCTGGGCTTCTTGCATTCATAACAAATGGGCTCAGCTTTCTTTGAGTCTTTTCCTTCTGGCTTCATAAAATCTTTGTTTATCTTGAAGTATCTCCTTCCGGACTGGTACTTCTTTTTAGCAAGTATCCTTTGTATTCTTCTGGAGAGGAGAGCTTCCTCATCTTCACTACTTCTTATGCTTTCATTATCATCTGAAGATTCTTCTGATGCAATTTCTTCTGCCTTGAGAGCGTTAGAATGTTTCTTTCTGATTGACGACTCTCCCAACCTTTCCATGTTGATCTCATGAGCCAGTAGGGACCCAATGAGTTTCTCTAGTGACATTCTCTTTAGGTCATTAGCCTCTTCTATTGCTGTCACCTTAGGAGTCCATGAGGCTGGTAGAGATCTTAAGATTTTTCTAACCATATCTCCCATTTCATACGTCTTTCCAAGACCAGCCAATCCATTTGTAATATCGATGAATCTGTTGTACATCTGTGTAATTGTTTCTCATGCCTACATCTTGAATCTCTTATATTGTGTTACAAGAATATCTATTTTGGTTTCTTTCACTTTGTCAGTACCTTCATATGTGATCCTCAACTTCTCCCACGTCTCCATTGCGGATTTGCAGATAGATATACGGTTGAACTCTTTCTTGCTAAGAGCGCAACACAATATGCTTTTGGCCTTGTAGTTGAGAGAGATCTTTTTCTTGTCATCTTCCGTCTATTTGTCTTTCTCGTTTGTGACCAGAAGATCTCCTCCTTCTATAATGGATCAAATCTGATAATCAAGTCCTTGTAGGAAGAACTCCATTCTTGTTTTCCATTAAGTATAGTCTTCACCATCAAACAATGGTGGCCTGTTGACCGACTGACCTTCAAAGTGACTTTGAGCTGCCATTTGATCTTTTCTCTTCAGATCGTTGGATCTTCTTTGTCGAAGAGACTAGCTCTGATGCCACTTGTTTCCTAGCTAGCAAGCCCAGAGGGGGGGTGAATGGGATTCTTAAACTTTGATTATCTAAACCTGTCAACAAAAATGTTAACACAAAAACACTACATTTGACTGTTAGTGTTAGTAGTAAAGAAAATGCCAATCACAAACAAACAATCATAATACACAAGGATTTTATCCTGGTTCGGACCTCCTCTCCACAGGAGTCCTACGTCCAGTCCCTGAGCAACAACTCAGCATACCACTACCCAAGGGTACAATCCCCCTCAAGGACACTTACACATAGAGCCGTAGCTGGCCTTCTCTTCACAACCTAAAGAGGAATACAACACCCTGGAACCCAGGTCTTCCTTCAACACGAAGGGAATAAAACCACCTGTTACCAATAGGTCTTCTCTTCTCAAAACGAAGAGGAACAACACTGAAAAGTGTTAAAGAGAAGACAAGCCCCTAGACCAAGGTCATAGAACAATGCTTGATCTGAAGCAAGACTGAGAGAGAAAGATCTACAATGGAAGAATTCTCTCTGAACTCAAAGGTGCTCTCCAAGGAGTTAAACAAGAATGTTGAGAGTGAAAGCTAGAGCTGCACAAGAATTGGAATGATAAATGCTCTTCTATTAAAACTTATTTTGCGTGAAAGATTGCTCTTTTCAAATGTTGTCTCCTTAGAGTCTTCAGACTTGAATATATATCTTCTCTTGAGGAAGTAGTCGTTGATATGTTTGTTGTCTCTATGCTCTGGTATACGTTAGACTGCATGGTATTGTAGAGCTTCCAGTGAACGGTCCTTTACGTTCCATGCATGCAAAGAGAAGATCCTTCTCGATATCCTTTATCTTTCATTTTGTCCAACATTGTAAATGGTTGTGCTGTCAGAGACCTACACACAAGATATCCGAGCATGCATTGTGCAGTGAAATATTCAGTCAAAATAAATGCATGGATATCGAAGAAAAGCGAGGGAAGACTTTGACTTTCAAAATAGTTGAAATATGTTTAAATATCAAGTCGTTGTAATGAAATCGTTTTGAGTATCACTTATGAAATCATTGAGTGAATGAGTCATTATTTATATAAATCATTGCACATGTATAAGCAAATCAATGTGAACATAAATCGTTTTATAATCATAAGCAAATCATTGTAGAGACAAATTGTTATGAGAGTATAAGCAAATCATTATGAACAAGTCGTTATAACCAAATCGTTGTCTCACTTATCGAGTCGATGTGTGATCAAATCATTTTTTTGCTTTATCAAATCGTTACATAGACCAAGTCGTTGTTGTGACTTATCGAATCGTTACAGCAAGCAAATCGTTGTGTAACTTATCGAGTCGTTATAATGACCAAGTCGTTGTTGTAACTTGTCAAATCGTTATGAATACCAAATCGATGTGGAACTTATCAAATCGTTATGAATACTAAATCGATGTGGAACTTATAGAATCGTTGTGAAAGATAAATCGTTGTGAGACCAGGTCATTGTTCTCACTTACCAAATCATTGTGAGAGCAAATTGTTGTTCTTACTTATCAAATCGTTGTGAGAAACTGAATCGTTGTGAGAGCAAATCGTTGTTCTCACTTTTCAATTCGTTATGAGAAACTGAATCGTTGTGAGAGCAAATCGTTGTACTCACTTATCAAATCGTTATGAGAAACCGAATCGTTGTGAGAGCAAATCGTTGTTCTCACTTATCAAATCATTATGAGAAATCGAATCGTTGTTCTCACTTATCAAATCGTTATGAAATCAATATGATTCTAATGGAATCGTTGTAGCATATAAAGGGTCGATGTGAACTTAGAGAAATTTTCTGCTCTGTATTTTAAATGCTATAAAGTAAGAAATACTTACATATTTTCTTGATTTCACCTGATTTACTTCCTGTGCCTAAGCTTCATGAAAACTTGTTAGATGACACTTTATTGAAGTTTTGTTAATCACCAAAATAGATATATAATTCATAAAATTATATGGGGATGTACTGATCATCAAAGTACATAGTGGAAGGAAAAGTTTGATAGTAAGGAAGGGGAAATTGGTGAAGTGTAGATTCTGAGTTGTGCAGGCATCTTTCAAAGAAAGAGAAGTCTATAGTGGAATTTGGACTAAGAGAGCGTTTAAGGTATGCAAGATGCCTTTTGTAAAGGGTTTTGATAGTGGTGGTAGTGGGAGGGGTGAGTTGATATCTGATATGAACTAAGTATTGGCATTTGGACTGAATGAAAAAGATGGTAGAGGTCATAGCCCATAAGTAGCATTCCTCCTGGGCATCATGTTTTGATTTATAGTAGAGATTAAATTTGACAGTCCAGATGGGGGTTGAATGTCCGCCTAAGATGGTATATTTGTGGGAAAAATAATCCTCAATGGTACCTCGAAGGAGGTGTACTCATTTGACACAGTAGAGTAGGAGTTGTGCCATTCAGATAAGGACAACCATTCTAGTTGAGCCAGAATGAGTTGAATGGTATGAGCATAGGCAGAGTATTTTCTGGAAAGAAGAAGGAGACATTCAAAGAGTGAGAGAGAGATTTGATATTTGACTAGCTTTTGACATTGAGTTCTAATGGCCATTGTGAGAATCTTGGTAGATTCTGGACTGGAACTAATGGCACCTATGAGAGAGGGATAGTGATCATGCTCAGGAATGTGAGAAGTAGGGGGATTAGGATGAGCATGAAATGTGAGAAGCTTGTCATATTGATGATAGGAAATACTAGGGATTTTGAGATCATTACATCCATCTGCTGAAGAGAAGGAGCCTAGTAATCTGATTGGACACTCGTTCAAGATAATCATTGTGCTCAAAATCAGCTAGCTACTCAAACCATTCAGCCAAATTGAGTGCAGGGGGACCTATTCAGATTCTATGATCTCTGAATATGAAAAATGCTCTGGCCTTATCTGGATGTTGCTTAAACCATTGTGCCTCTGTCAGATGCTTAGTTGTATTGAAAATATGTTGCAGTGCTTTCCCATCAAATTATTTCAGATCCACTAGAAGGAAGAGCTAGGCTTTGAGGTCTAGGGCTGGAAGTCCAAGAGCAAGATGATATTTCCAAATTTTGAGATACTCTCTATAAATGCCGGTATGAGAATAAAGAAGGTGGTAACTTAAGGGTGGATATTTAGTCTCATCTGATGTAGTCTTGAGATGTTTAGAGGTGGATGGTCTAGAGGAGGAGGCTTGAGCACCTAGAGGGACGTCAAAGACTATGTCTTCAAGTTTGACCTCAG
The DNA here is from genome assembly GCA_014218235.1 of Colocasia esculenta. Classification (NCBI taxonomy): domain Eukaryota; kingdom Viridiplantae; phylum Streptophyta; class Magnoliopsida; order Alismatales; family Araceae; genus Colocasia; species Colocasia esculenta. The sequence goes on from CM024755.1 coordinate 45,812,470, forward strand.
GAGTGGTCTGAGGAATGGGGTTTGGTTGGGAGGGTGGAGGAAGAGTCGAAGGAACTGAGATGGGAGTAGGTGGACTTGGAGGTGGCCGTTGGTTCATAGGAGGTGCAGGGTGAACAAACTCAGGAGCTGGGGGTGGTGAGGCCTGAGGAGGTTGAGGTGGTGACTGTTTAAGAGCCGTTGTGGGTGAAGGCTCTACAGGTGGAGGTGGGGAGGAGGTCGAGGAGGGCTATGGCTCTAGATCTGGAAGGGGAGAAGTAGGGGGCAGTTGAGAAGAGGTTTCAGCTATATCTAGAGAAGGACGGGGCCTCTTGGCGGTGGATTTGTTTCTTAGAAATGTCGGAGGCACAAAAGCGGTGGCTGGTTGGTGGGAGCTAAGAGTGGCTTGGACCAGGGTGGTGAGAGTGCTCATGGAAGTATGTAGTCTGCCCTATTCAAAAAATAACTCTATCTTCATAGACTCCAGCTGATGACCAAGTTTACTGACCTCAAGTTTGATTTCTGCCATGCCTTGTGTCCAAGGAGTTGAAGTGGATGGCTCATCAGTTCTGTGCTGATCAGGTTCCTCGATCTGAGCTCTCTATGACTGATCAAATTCAAGGGATATGTAGTGGCCTGAGGTTGCTCTCCCGGAGTTATGGAGGGATCATCTAGGGGTGGTGGGTGGGAGCTTTCAGGCTTAGGTGCAGAATCTGAAGGAAGCTGCTCGGTACATGTCCTCGTCTCCCCCTGAGGGCCTGAATCTTATCCAGGGAGAGGTGTACTAGGAAAGTGAGTTGATGGAACATGAGTGGGAGCTTCGAAAGACTGTGTAGCTGGAATTTCAGCTGATCCTACAACTGAGGCTTCGGCTTGTGCCTCAACTGGGGGTTCGGTAGGTGCTTCAGTTGGAGCTTCGGCTGGGGTTTCGACTGGTACTTCAACTGGGGCTTTAGCTTGTGCTGCAGTGGGGGCTTCAGATGTTGTTCCAAGTGGTTCCCCATCTCCCGGTTGGTCAATTGGGACTTCGGCAGGAGCTGACATTGAGGCTGTAATGGAGGCATCGTCAAAAATGTGATGGGGACAGGGAAGGATGCTGCCTTTGATCCTGTGACCATCAACTAGTTTGAACTGACTTCTCTTTAAATTAGAAATTCCTACGGGCTCAATCTTAGGAACATCCACTTCATTTTCTAAATCAATCTTAAAATGTTTAAATATGATGCTGAGCATCGGACCATAAGGAAGGGTTCTAGCTAGTTTGGAAGCTGACTGCATTTTCTGAAGTATGAAGGAGGCAAAGTTGATCTGATGCCCTTGAATTGCCCATAAGATGAGACTGCCATCCTGCTGGGTGATTACAACATGATTTCCTTGGCGGGGGTGTAGGATATGGCTAATTATAAGATGAATCAGCCGTTTTACGGTTGTAAGCTGCTGGATATCTACTGTGCCTCTTGTCATATGACACAAAGCACCAACAATCCCTAGTTTTTAATGATCCTCTTGGACTACTTCAGAGAGGGAGTGACCGGTGGTGGAAATACCGAATAGGGTTTCTAATAGGGATGGAGTAATAACTACTTTGGTGCCTTTGACCTTCCCAACGAGAGTATTTGGTTCTGTGGGATGCACCTTAAGGGTGCTAAAGAAGGCTTTTACGGCATCAGGGTACAAGGGTTGCTGATTGGAGAAAATATTCGACCATTTCATATGTTGGGCTATGTCCTCAACTTCTTATAGATTGTGCTCGCGTAGTTCAGCAAACATGACATGCTTGCATCTGCTGTAGGTGACAGGAGTTTCTTCAAAGAGTTTATAATGACAGTGAATGAAGAAACTAGGGTACGAGGCAGCAAACTCATCCTTTCTGAAGTTGAAAGGAGAAGTGATTCAGAGAAGGATGAGATACGAATAAGAGGTGAGATGGGTGCCAAAAAAATTCGTGGTAAGACTTACCAGAGAGTAGGAAGGGCTTCGTTTGAAAAGGGGCAAACCGCAGAGCAGAGGACAAGCACAGGAAGAGGAAGGGTCAGGCTACAAGAGGAGGGTGGTAGAGGTTTCGACTTTTCCAGATTATTTGATGGAAGGGGAAAGAGAAAAAAAATTATTATATTTTTTTTTGTTTGTGAAAAGTCACCTTTGACCGTCAGCATTGGATATCATAATGACGAAGCAGTAGGCTTCAACTGGGGCAAGAATGGCTTATCGGATGACGAAGTTAAGGATAGGCACAGGCTATCGAATTGACTTCAGATTGTTTAGGAGAGATATGTAAAAAATAATTAAAATCACACATACCATCTTTTTTTAATTATAAATTACACATACCAATTTCTCTATGAATAGATGAAAATCTATCTTCATCTAATGGTTTGGTAAAAATATCAGCTAATTGATGTAGAGTATCAACAAAATTAATAACAATATTTTCTGAACTTACGTGATCTCTGATGAAGTGATATATGACCTTAATATGTTTGGTACATGAATGCTAAATAGTATTTTTTGTTAAGTTGATGGCACTTCTGTTGTCACACATCAATGGGATATTTTTGAGTTTATGCTCGTAATCCTCCAGTTGATGTTGTATCCATAGTAGTTGTGCACAACAGCTCCCTACTGCCATGTACTCAGCTTCTACTGTGGATAATACTACTAAAATTTGTTTCCTAGAGGACCATGAGATTAAACATACTACAAGAAATTGACAGGTTCCACTGGTGCTTTTTTGAACTAGCTTGCACCCAGCATAGTCAACATCACTATAACCAACCAAATTAAATTCATAATATTTAGGAAACCAGAGACATAGGTTACATGTAGTAACTAAATATCGAGAAATTCTTTTGACAACATTTAAATGAGATTCTTTAGGATTTGCTTGATCTCTAGCACATTGACAAACACTAAATATAATATCCGATCTACTGGCAGTAAGATAAAGTAGTGATCTGATCATGCCTCTAAAGGATTTATGATGAACGGGCTTGCCAAGGAAATCACCATCTATTTTAGTGGATAAACTCATGGGTGTGCTTAGGGCCTTACAGTTATCAAAGCCAAATTTTTTGAGTAATTCTTTTGCATATGTGGCATGACAAATATGAGTTCCATCCTTAGTTTGACTTAGAGATGTTTTTAAATATTCATTTTCCTTTTTAAGATATATTATTATTTTGCCTTGGATTTATGAGTTTTTACTCTCTTCTTGTAGGTCCATGATATGCTCATGTAATTCTTCATTTAGATTGACTGTGTCTAATAGTTCTACCTCTCTATGTTTTACTTTTGTTTCAATTGTTTTTATATTAACATTTAGTTCTCCTATTTTTTCTTCTAAATTCCAATTTTCTTCTTGTGATTGTTCTAACTTTTTGTTTACTTTCTTTAACTCTTTTAAGGTTATCTTATATTTTTCATAAAGTTCATTGAAGGCACTTTCTAGATCAATCCAGTCTTGGAGAATCTATCCACAATTACCCAAAAAGAGTCATTGCCCTTATAAGATCCAGGCAAACTTGAGACAAAATCCATAGTGACTTATTCCCATTTCCATAACGGAATATCAATCTTCTGCATCAGTCCTAATGGCCTCTGGCGTTCTGCCTGTGCTTTTTGTCATGTCAAGCATCTAGCCACAAAGTCAGCCACATCTCTTTTCATACCTTGCAACCAGAAAGTCCATTTCAAATATTGATACATTTTACCACTACCTGGATGTATTGTAAACTTGGATCTATGAGCCTCTTCTGAAATATGCTTCCTCACATCAGCAACGTCTGGTACACACACTCTATGCTGAAATCGAATAACGCCCTCCTCATCACGGACAATGCTTGACTTCCCAATCATCTCCTACAACCTAGGATCTGCCTTCTGACCTTCCACCACACTATCTAGTATAGTAGACCTGATAGACAATTGAGCCACAAAAACCTGGCACAATTGTGATTCAACCTCTACTAAAGCACAAGCTGCATCCTCTATTAATTTCCAATCCTTATGCATTGCAGTCCTCTTCGTGCTTGGTGCGTCGGCTACCACATTAGCCTTGCTTGGGTGATATTGCAACTCAAAATCATAATCCTTTAAGAACTCAATCCATCTTCTCTGACTTAGATTCAGTTCTTTCTGTGTGAATAAGTACTTGAGACTTTGATTATCAGTGAATACCTCAAACTTGGCACCATAAAGGTAGTGTCACAAGATCTTCAAGGCATGAACCACTGCTGCCAACTCCAAATCATGGGTCGGGTAGTTATGCACATGCTCTTTTAGTTGTCTAGAAGCATAGGCAACCACTTTCTCTTCCTGCATTAGCACACAACTGAGACCAATGTCAGAAGCATCTGTATAGATCATGAAACCATCTACCCCGCTAGGTAAAACTAACACAGGGGCAGACGTCAACCTATTTCTCAACTCTCAGAAGCTCTGTTCACAATCCTCAGACCATACAAACTTGACTCTCTTCCTTCTTAGCTTGGTTAATGGTGTCGCAATGGATGCAAAGTTCTCTATAAAGTGTCAATAATAACTAGCTAATCCCAAGAAACTCCATATTTCAGATGGTGATCTTGGAGTCTCCCATTCTAACACTTCCTTCACCTTAGATGGACCCACAGCTATACCATCTCCTGAAATCACATGACCAAGGAAATGAACTTCTTTCATCCAAAAGTCGCACTTACTAAGCTTGGCAAACACTTTGTTTTCACGCAAAACCTCTACCATAGTCTTCAAATGCTTATGGTGAGACGCTTCATCAAGAAAATATATCAAAACATCATTTGTGAGGACAACTACAAAACTATCTTGATAGGGCCTAAAGACCCGATTCATCAAATGCATAAATGCTACAGGGGCATTCGTCATGCCAAAAGGCAATACTAGAAACTCATAATGACCATACCGCATTCGAAACACCGTCTTAGATGTGTCATCAGCCTTTTATTCAGAGTTGGTGGTATCCCGAACAAAGATCTATCTTGGAAAATATCGAAGCCCCCTGCAATTGATCAAATAGGTCATCAATACGGGGTAAAGGATACCTATTCCTGATTGTTACTTGATTAAGCTTCCGATAATCAATGCATAGCATCATAGAACCATCCTTCTTCTTAACAAAGAGAACTAAAGCTCCCCATGGTAAAGAACTTGGACGAATGAAACCCTTGTCAAACAAGTCTTACAACTGCCTTCTGAGCTCTGCCAGTTCTGCTGGTGCCATATGATAAGGTGCCTTACAAATAGGTGTTGTACCTGGCATCAACACTATAGCGAACTCAATCTCTCTTTCCGGCAGCAAACCAGAAAGATCTTCGAGAAAAATGTCTGCATATTCCCAAACAACCCCAATCTCTTCAATATGTGGGTGTCTTTAGACACAACCATACTAGCCAAGTATGCAGTGCACCCTTTGTTCAACATCTTGGCCGCCTTTAATGCTGACACCACAAACTTTCCAACCAAGTTCTTGGGTAAGGGATGTGAAAACTCATCCTCACCTAGAATACAGAAAATGATGTTCTTCTTCCGACAATGTAGTAGAGCATAGTGTTCTTATAGCCAATCTAGACCCAGAATGGCATCATAGTCTTTCATCTTTGATAGATAAAAGCACCCTGCCAAATTTCATTCTTCTATGCACATATACAATGAGGGAAAACACTTCTTAGTGATCATGGCTCCTACTGGTGTATGCACAAATAAGGGAATTTCCAAATCAATAGCTTCTACATCTGACACATTAAGTAACATCTTTGCAAACCTCTCAGACACAAATGTATGTGTAGCGCCAGTATCAAAAAGAACTCTAGCATGAATACCCATAATAGGAGTTGTACCTTCAGTCACATGCTCTGCTTACTCCGCATCTTCTTTGGCCAATGCATACACTCGGGCTCGGGCCCGGGGTCTTCCTGTTGGTTTTGTTGATGCTGGCGCCACTGTTGCTGCTGTCTGCTGCACCATCTTTGGGCAATTTTTTATCTTGTGGTCCTTGTCACCACAACGAAGACATCTTCCTGCACTCAACCAACATACCTACCCTCCATGTCTTTTGTCGCAATGAGTACACAAGGGCTTGTCCTCTTGCTAAAATCTTCCTTACTGAGGTGCCCTCTTTCCATAATCAAGTACCTACTGAGGTACATAGACTGCCTTCTTTTTCTTGTCTTGCCTCAGAAATGGTGATGCTGGCTTCTTGGAGTTAGCCTTCTTTTCCTCAAAGTATTGCTCCATCTCACTTTCCTACCTGCATGCCGCGCCAAAAGCTTCCGCCATGCTACGATGGCAAAGGCCACAAGTCTGGTATGCAATGATGGTTTGAACCCCATCACAAACTTGTTCACCTTCCTCCTCTCATCATTCACAATATGTGGTGCATACTTTAATAGCTCTGCAATTCTGGCTTCATATTCCAATGCACTCATGGATCCTTGGGTCAAGGATATAAATTCCTACTCCATTTTATCCTACACATGATCAGGAATGAACATAGCCTTGAACAGGTGAGTAAATTCATCCCAAGTCACCTCCTGGTCTCCATCCTCAAACCTGGTGCATAGTATAGATGGCCACCATACATCAGCCCTCTCCTGAAAAGAGCACATCTACATTAGGCATAACCGACCATACTATAATGCTTCATAAGTAAATATTGTCTTATAGTTACCTATAGCATATAGGTTTCCAAACTAACTTTATCCTCCTCAGCACAATGAATGGCTCTAAAAATCTTCTCGATTTCCCTTAGCCAACTCTCAGCCAACAACGGTTGACTCTCCCCCTTAAAAAAGGGTGGAGACATCTTGCTGAACCTCTCCATTACAGATGGACCTCTTTGCTCCAAATGCATTGCGGGTGGAGCTTGAGCCTAAAATGACAATGATCAGCATGAGATAGGTATGCTAAAGAGAACCATTGTCAACCATTAAAGCTACACCTAACATGAGCTTGCACTTGGGCCTGTAATGTTGCCTGGGTCTGGGCTTGAGTCTGCATAGCCTGAACTAACCCTTGCATAAAAGTTCAATCATCTATCAATGGTGGAGGAGGTGCTACCAGTGGTCCCTGAGGCGCTAAGGCCTGCTCCTCTGCATTAACATTCTCCCTCTGCTCCTCCCCACAAGCAGGGACATTTGCACGACGTCCATGATTAGCCATGGCCTAACAAAACAACAAGCTAGTTAATTTCAATAACTCCATATATCTACTACTTTTTAATAGACTTAGGAACATGGATCATTTAAGCTGACGTTTACTCATGAATATCCTCAACCTACGAATGCTCAGATACCATCTCTGTAACACCCCACTTAGACCCGGTCCAGTTATACCAACTCTCATTGAATCCAAGTGACGTGCTACATGGGGAACACACCCCAACATATATCAGATGCAGATTGATTCATTCACAAATAAATACCAATGCCAGAATTAAATAACAAACTCATCAACTTTAATATCCAAGTCCGTAGTCCATAAAAGAAGTCCACAATCACTAAAGTAGTTTAAATACAAGGTTCATAACATAATAATTCCTCACATACAAAGGTCACTCAACACACAAATCTAATCCTCACGCTCTGAATCTGATCCCGCTACTAAAGTCTCGGGATCCGCCATCTCACCTGAAATGTTAAGCAAGTATGAGTCTACAACGAAGACTCAGCAAGCAACCAAAAAAATGGACTACCATATTAACATATAAGATAGTTTCAATTTATGTTATTGCATATAGATTTCAGCAATCATACTACTTGTAATGTAATCATTTGCTAAACATGTCTTAAGTCAAAAGTATGTACAAATGCTACTTGCATAAGGCATGAGTTTAAGACATTGTACTAACATCATAATGTCTAACTTTGCAAAGTGATTTCAGATCTGATCATTATGACATAATTTCAAGTATCAACATTGTGTATATGGCATACTTTATTTCAAGAGTTTGCATAAGTGAGCATGATTACTACACATTCAACCGAATGGAAATATGAGAAGTATTACATTCTAATCACCCTAAAGCTGAAAATAAACATATAAAATAACATATACATATGTACAAATTTGCCAAGACACAGCCCAAAACACCCATTAGAAGTCACATAGACATATGAACATATACTCATCACCTAGGCAGACAGTGATACAGTCTAGGTTATTGCGCAGAACAGGGGGAAGTCCTCCCCACCATTACTAGTGGTACTTGTCCACCTCCAGGATTTCTTCCCGTGCCCACGAGAACATATAACATATTGAACACTTCCATAGGGGCATTACTATGGTCCTGTTCCAGATTACTTCTAAGGTGGTAGTGTGTGATACCCCGAAAATTTTTATTCATTTTATATGTGCATGTATAATTATTTGTTGTGTGTATAGTGTGTGTATTCAATTATGCGTATTATAATTTCTATATTCCTTATGAACTCATGCAAGTATATATATGATATTTTTCGTGAGAATAGGCAATTAGCTAAATTGATGTGTATTGTGTATACTAAAATACTAGGCTTGTAATACTTAAGTAATACTATGCATGCTAATCTAATTACCGATGTGCAAGTTATGTTTATCTATTTCATGCATAATGTATATAATTATGTTGTGAATGCCTATATATTTATGCATATGATAATTCAAGTATGTGCATGCAAGGATTTCTTTTGTTGTATAGATTATTCATAGATAACTTATTCCAAACTGTATCTTGATAATATTATGCATGCATTATCTAAATCTTGAAGTGCATACCATTCTGCCTATTCCATGGAGGTTGTGTGTAAAAATATACATATATGTATGTTACCTTATACATATGATATCTATCTATTTAATCCTATGTACATCAATTCATCTATAGTATGTGAATAATACATAGATAACATTGTGCATGTAATAGATAATTTGCTATGAACCATGTAAGTATATGTATGCTATTTTCATACAAGTATAAAGCATACATAATTGTGCATGCATTATCTAGTTATCAATGTATGTAAATCTCATGCGTATGGTACGTGTTGTACTCATAGTAAGAAATTACTATCATGCACTTTTTAAATAATCATGAGTTTATTTCTGAGCACGCAATATATATATATACGTGTGTGAATTATCTAATTATTGAGGTGCCTATTGTATTTAATTATTTTAATGCACGTGGTTAGTGTTATGGATGTGCGTATGTATACATGCATGTGTTATCCTTGTTTAAATAATATTTATCTACTTTAAGCGTGTTAAATTATTTAGGGTGTGTAAAGTACTTGGATGATAATATACATACAATATTTAACTAATAATGGACACATTTTAATCATAAGTTCATGCGTAATGTATGTAATTATGCAATGTGTACGTATGTGTGCATATATGTATGTGTTGATGCATATTGTTATTAATTATGATTAGTGTAAGTTGTAATTAATTAAATATTACATAATGCAAGTATTTTATGTGGTAATGATATTTGAAATTATTTTTGCATATACTAAATTATTTTAGTGCATTTATGCATGAAATTCTAGGTTTATCGGTGTTTCGGCTGCCAAGACACTGCTGGCGGCCAGACCTGGATGCCAAGACACAGTGGGCGGCCAGACCTGGACGCCAAGACACAGTGGGTGGCCAGACCTGGACGCCAACCCCCAGTGGGCGGCCAGACCTTGACGTTAACTGCCAGGTTGACTACAACCGATGTTGACATTAATATCCTACTGCGTAACGGTTCCAGAATTGTTAATGTCCGTGTTTTGGCTAGTTTCAGATTAGGAAACCCTTCCTAAACCTTTGGTAACCTACCCTAATGCGTACCCCAACCCTTGAACCTAAAAAATACCCACTCTTGGATGAGGAAAAGGCTTTCAACATTTGGTGAAAACCCTAGCTCCGAGATGGTGAAAAGCTGATCTTTAGGAGGCCGGATCCATCAACTGGAGGTGTTCCCTGAAGAGCTACTACATCTGGAGGGTAGCCTATACATAGAGGAAGAGATTCCAACTCCGAGGAGCCATATACATCGACAGGAGAAGAAGATCTAAGGCGTTTCCGAGCACCTTTTTCGCAGGGCCGAAAAGGGCTTCACCGACGATTTTGATCTTTGTAGATTTTTTTAAGAGGCAAGTAAACCTAGATCTTGATCCTATACATGTCCCCTAAGTCCTAGGTATTCTTACGAATTTTTCCTCGCGTCCTGGAACCCCGAATTCACCGTTGTACGAAAATTCGTATGTATGTGCTGCTGGGAGCAAGTAGAAGGCAACATAGGTTGCAGTCAAGTTCTTCAGAAGAAGTTGACGGCAACATCCCTTGACGTCTACTTCTTCAGGACCTGAAAGTGTTACTTTTTGATCTTCTTTTGCTGTTTAAATAATTTCTGGACATGGGTATACTCTGAAAATTTTATGGGTAATTGTATACTGTCAGTAAGTCATATCATGAGGTTGCCTAAATTTTCTTTAAATCATGTTAATTATTAAAATTCAGTGACTGAGTAATGAGCATGATATGAACATGTTTAAATCTAGTATAAATGGATTTTGTGATGAATTAGTTTTCATAAATTTTCCATGACAGATTGAATGTTGGTATTAGGTTTCTATTCTGTTAATGCCTAAGCATATTGATATGTCTCATGCTTAACGATATTTCGATAAATATGTCTGAATTCTAGATTTAATTGTAGAAATTATGTTTACGGTCCGAAAAATCTAGAAAATTTCATATGTGACATTCTTATTGATGATAACCTGTGATAAAAAATTTAGACCTCAATTGATGACAGTAATTATAATTTCTAGTTAAACCGTTGAAATTTCATATATTAGATGTGTTGAATTTGATCTGATATAATCCTGCAAATATACAGCATGTTAGGACTGTATTGTAAGATGTTTTATTTCTGAAAATAGTAGTTTCATGATTAGGCTAATCAAGACATGTGCAATTGACAAATAAGATACTTAAAGTGATCAATTAATATATGTGAACAATGTAAATAAAGTGTAAGAATGTGATAAAGTGAATGTGTAATAATTGGGCCAAGGAATGACACTGCTACCCTAGAGGCTTCGAGAGCTGTACATAGAAAAGTCCTTATGGAAGGCTCTACATTGTAAAAGTTTGTCCTAAAGGCATTGGGAAAAACCCAGAGGTGGACAAGTACCACTAGATAGGGTGGAGAGAGCTTCTCCCGGTCTGCGGAGTTACCAAGATTCACCACTTCATTGCCTAGGTGGTGGGTATGTGATATGAGTTATGTGATATGAGTTGTGTTATGAGATGTGATGAGTTATGACTAAGAGATATTTGTTTGTGTCCTCTAAAAGGTAGTTAGGACTATGTGTCATGGCATTTTAAGTAATTGAAATATGAATAAGTGTAAGATTATATGCGAATGTGTTACATGATGAGTGCTAATGATATGATATGTGATAAATGTAAACCAAAGAGTAAATGATTTGAAGAATATGTGAAAAGATATGTAAGAGACAGTTAATGTTATTGAGAGTGTGCTTGCATGTGAAAACCGATGTAGTAATGCATAATGTTCATGTTTTCATGCATTAATTACCTCATTTGCAATATCATGTTTATCATCATGTCATGTAGTTTATCGTGCTCATGTAATAGTGTATGTGAATAAACATGAGTAACTGTGTCATTTATGCAACATGAAAGATGAAAATATAGAATTGTGAACTGAATAAGATAACATATGAACAAATGTAAATCCATGTAATTGAATGTAATTCATGTCAAAACAGCAAGTAAAGTGTAGTTATGAAGGTGATAAATGCATGTAATATTAATTAGGTTCCATGCTAGATGTGATGTTTGCTTAGTACAAAGTTTCATACTTTAGTAATTATTGTTGCCAACCAATTTGACCATGTTTTAACTTCTCAATTCATATTATAAAATATGAAACCATGTGTATGAGATGCATGTACATTAAAACAGCAAGCAAAATGTGAAATTAAATATGAAAAGTGCATGTGAAAAGTGAATAGTCATCATATTAGTTTGTTCATTCCTTTATGTCTAATTCTATATTCTAGTTGTAGAAATATGTCATGAAATGAATTAATGTGGAAATGAAGGAATCATGTTATGTGTTAAGTGTAGAGAATATGTACAAGTGTATAGTAATAGTATCCATGATTTAGAATAAACGTATGATAGAATGAAGCATGTCTAGGTGATAAAAAAAAATGTGTTGATAGCTAAGAGTATGTTCCATGTGTTTGGGAGTTTAAAAGATAGTATATATTCATGAGTGTTTAATAGATTAATGTGAATGTGATATGTTTAAGATTAAGTCTTTGTTTTACTTGCTGAGTCTTTGGACTCACCCTTGCTTCGGCGTACAGGTTGACAGGTATCCTGTGTTAGGGGGAGAGACGCTGTCTTGGAGGAGAGGCTTTTGTGGAGCAAGTAGTAGTTGTAGTTTTCCTTTCATAGTTGAATAAAAAAAAATGTTATTTAGACAATGTAGCTCTTTCATCTTGTAATAATGTGGACATTGTCGTTCTATTTTTGTACTATATAGATTGTGGAATATGGGATGGTGATGGACTAAGTTAATTTGTTGGATTTATTCTGCTGAAATCAATTGCTATCTACGTACTTTTCAACCTATCGGCTAGTGTTGGGTTTTATCCCACTGTAATGATGCTCTTTATACCGATGGGGATTGATATAATCGTACCGGTATGAGGAGGGTCGTTACAGAGATTGGTATCAGAGCCAAAGGTTGAAATTGTACATGGATAGACCATCATCACCACTATATTGCAAAGTCTTTATAGGGAATTGCCCATAAATATAGAAATTACTAATAACGAATGGAAGATAGTTAAGGAAGATAGTTAGAATTAGTAACCTAGATTTTAACTAATTAACTATTTTGCAGATTATGGCTGGACGTGGTAGACGTAATGCTCAGTCTAGGAGGTATGAATAGAACCGCAAGTTAAAGAATTTCATGAAAGGACTCAAACCATCAGTGAGGACTAGGCTTTTAGAGCTTGATTCCCATACTTTGGAAGAAGTCCTAGGTGTGGCGACCAAGCAAGAGAATAAAATGGAATCATATCAAGGAGAAAATGAAGCTCAAAAGGAGGAAGCACCAAAACCATTCCAAAGGCAAGATAGGAAGATGAAGAAACTCATGGAAGGTCAACAATCAACTCTGGCATCAGGCAGTGAGAAGCCCGAATGCATTCATTGTGGGAAGCGTCATGGCGGGAATGCATGTTGGCGAATGGAAGGAAGGTGTCTTAAATGTGGCAGCAAAGATCATCGGCTTAAGGAATGTCCGAACCAGAAGACGAGGTTCGTCTCAAGAGATGCTTCATCAGTAATCATAAAGGACCAAGGATTAGTCAGAAATGATCTCGGCGACGTCATTACAGGTACTTGATTCGATCTTCGAGGACGAAGATCATTTTCAAGAGGGGGAGAGTGTGATACCCCGAAAATTATTATTCATTTTAGATGTCCATGTATAATTATTTGTTGTGTTTATAGTGTGTGTATTCAATTATGCGTATTATAATTTCTATATTCCTTATGAACTCATGCATGCATATATATGATATTTTTCGTGAGAATAGGCATTTAGCTAGATTGATGTGTATTGTGTATACTAAAATACTAGGCTTCTAATACTTAAGTAATACTACGCATGCTAATCTAATTACCAATGTGCATGTTATGTTTATCTATTTCATGCATAATGTATATAATTATGTTGTGAATGTCTATATATTTATGCATATGATAATTCAAGTATGTGCATGCAAGGATTTCTTTTATTGTATAGATTATTCATAGATAACTTATTCCAAACTGTATCTTGATAATATTATGCATGCATTATCTAAATCTTGAAGTGCATACCATTCTGCCTATTCCATGGAGGTTGTGTGTAAAAATATACATATATGTATGTTACCTTATACATATGATATCTATCTATTTAATCCTATGTACATCAATTCATCTATACTATGTGAATAATACATAGATAACATTGTGCATGTAATAGATAATTTGCTATGGACCATGTAAGTATATGTATGCTATTTTCATACAAGTATAAAGCATACATAATTGTGCATGCATTATCTAGTTATCAATGTATGTAAATCTTATGCGTATGGTGCGTGTTGTACTCATAGTAAGAAATTACTATCATGCACTTTGTAAATAATCATGAGTTTATTTCTGAGCACGCAATATATATATATATATACGTGTGTGAATTATCTAATTATTGAGGTGCCTATTGTATTTAATTATTATAATGCACGTAGTTAGTGTTATGGATGTGCGTATGTATACATACATGTGTTATCCTTGTTTAAATAATATTTATCTACTTTAAGCGTGTTAAATTATTTAGGGTGTGTAAAGTACTTGGATGATAATATACATACAATATTTAACTAATAATGGACACATTTTAATCATAAGTTCATACGTAATGTATGTAATTATGCAATGTGTACTTATGTGTGCATATATGTATGTATTGATGCATATTGTTCTTAATTATGATTAGTGTAAGTTGTAATTAATTAAATATTACATAATGCAAGTATTTTATGTGGTAATGATATTTGAAATTATTTTTGCATATACTAAATTATTTTAGTGCATTTATGCATGAAATTCTAGGTTTATCGGTGTTTCGGCTGCCAAGACACTGCTGGCGGCCAGACCTGGACGCCAAGACATAGTGGGCGGCCAGACCTGGACGCCAAGACACAGTGGGCGGCCAGACCTGGACGCCAACCCCCAGTGGGCGGCCAGACCTTGACGTCAACTGCCAGGTTGACTACAACCGATGTTGACGTTAATATCCTACTGCGTAACGGTTCCAGAATTGTTAATGTCCATGTTTTGGCTAGTTTCAGATTAGGAAACCCTTCCTAATCCTTTGGTAACCTACCCTAATGCGTACCCCAACCCTTGAACCTATAAAATACCCACTCTTGGATGAGAAAAAGGCTTTCAACATTTGGTGAAAACCCTAGCTCCGAGATGGTGAAAAGCTGATCTTTAGGACGCCGGATCCATCAACTGGAGGTGTTCCCCGAAGAGCTACTACATCTGGAGGGTAGCCTATACATAGAGGAAGAGATTCCAACTCCGAGGAGCCATATACATCGACAGGAGAAGAAGATCTAAGGCGTTTCCGAGCACCTTTTTCGCAGGGCCGAAAAGGGCTTTACCGACGATTCTGATCTTTGTAGATTTTTTTAAGAGACAAGTAAACCTAGATCTTGATCCTATACATGTCCCCTAAGTCCTAGGTATTTTTACGGATTTTTCCTCGCGTCCTGGAACCCCGAATTCACCGTTGTATGAAAATTCGTATGTATGTGCTGCTGGGAGCAAGTAGAAGGCAACATAGGTTGCAGTCAAGTTCTTCAGAAGAAGTTGACGGCAACATCCCTTGACGTCTACTTCTTCAGGACCTGAAAGTGTTACTTTTTGATCTTCTTTTGCTGTTTAAATAATTTCTGGACATGGGTATACTCTGAAAATTTTATGGGTAATTGTATACTGTCAGTAAGTCATATCATGAGGTTGCCTAAATTTTATATGAACCATGTTAATTATTAAAATTAAGTGACTGAGTAATGAGCATGATATGAACATGTTTAAATCTAGTATAAATGGATTTTGTGATGAATTAGTTTTCATAAATTTTCCATGACAGATTGAATGTTGGTATTAGGTTTCTGTTCTGTTAATGCCTAAACATATTGATATGTCTCATGCTTAACGATATTTCGATAAATATGTCTGAATTCTAGATTTAATTGTAGAAATTATGTTTACGGTCCGAAAAATCCAGAAAATTTCATATGTGACATACTTATTGATGATAACCTGTGATAAAAAATTTAGACCTCAATTGAGGACAGTAATTATAATTTCTAGTTAAACCGTTGAAATTTCATATATTAGATGTGTTGAATTTGATCTGGTATAAACCTGCAAATATACAGCATGTTAGGACTATATTGTAAGTTGTTTTATTTCTGAAAATAGTAGTTTCATGATTAGGCTAATCAAGACATGTGCAATTGACAAATAAGATACTTAAAGTGATCAATTAATATATGTGAACAATGTAAATAAAGTGTAAGAATGTGATAAAGTGAATGTGTAATAATTGGGCCAAGGAATGACACTGCTACCCTAGAGGCTTCGAGAGCTGTACATAGAAAAGTCCCTATGGAAGGCTCTACATTGTAAAAGTTTGTCCTAAAGGCATTGGGAAAAACCCGGAGGTGGACAAGTACCACTGAATAGGGTGGAGAGAGCTTCTCACGGTCTGCGCAGTTACCAAGATTCACCACTTCATTGCCTAGGTGGTGGGTATGTGATATGAGTTATGTGATATGAGTTGTGTTATGAGATGTGATGAGTTATGACTAAGAGATATTTGTTTGTGTCCTCTAAAAGGTAGTTAGGACTATGTGTCATGGCATTTTAAGTAATTGAAATATGAATAAGTGTAAGATTATATGCGAATGTGTTACATGATGAGTGCTAATGATATGATATGTGATAAATGAAAACCAAAGAGTAAATGATGTGATGAATATGTGAAAAGATATGTAAGAGACAGTTAATGTTATTGAGAGTGTGCTTGCATGTGAAAACCGATGTAGTAATGCATAATGTTCATGTTTTCATGCATTAATTACCTCATTTGCAATATCATGTTTATCATCATGTCATGTAGTTTATCGTGCTCATGTAATAGTGTATGTGAATAAACATGAGTAACTATGTCATTTATGCAACATGAAAGATGAAAATGTAGAATTGTGAACTGAATAAGATAACATATGAACAAATGTAAATCCATGTAATTGAATGTAATTCATGTCAAAACAGCAAGTAAAGTGTAGTTATGAAGGTGATAAATGCATGTAATATTAATTAGGTTCCATGCTAGATGTGATGTTTGCTTAGTACAAAGTTTCATGCTTTAGTAATTATTGTTGCCAACCAATTTGACCATGTTTTAACTTCTCAATTCATATTATAAAATATGAAACCATGTGTATGAGATGCATGTACATTAAAACAGCAAGCAAAATGTGAAATTAAATATGAAAAGTGCATGTGAAAAGTGAATAGTCATCATATTAGTTTGTTCATTCCTTTATGTCTAATTCTATGTTCTAGTTGTAGAAATATGTCATGAAATGAATTAATGTGGAAATGAGGGAATCATGTTATGTGTTAAGTGTAGAGAATATGTACAAGTGTATAGTAATAGTATCCATGATTTAGAATAAACATATGATAGAATGAAACATGTCTAGGTGATAAAAAAAAATGTGTTGATAGCTAAGAGTATGTTCCATGTGTTTGGGAGTTTAAAAGATAGTATGTATTCATGAGTGTTTAATAGCTTAATGTGAATGTGATATGTTTAAGATTAAGTCTTTGTTTTACTTGCTGAGTCTTTGGACTCACTCTTGCTTCGGCGTACAGGTTGACAGGTATCCCGTGCTAGGGGGAGAGACGCTATCTTGGAGGAGAGGCTTTTGAGGAGCAAGTAGTAGTTGTAGTTTTCCTTTCATAGTTGAATAAAAAAAAATGTTATTTGGACAATGTAGCTCTTTCATCTTGTAATAATGTGGACATTGTCGTTCTATTTTTGTACTATATAGATTGTGGAATATGGGATGGTGATGGACTAAGTTAATTTGTTGTATTTATTCCGCTGAAATCAATTGCTATCTACGTACTTTTCAACCTATCGGCTAGTGTTGGGTTTTATCCCACTGTAATGACGCTCTTTATACCAATGGGGATTGGTATAATCGTACCGGTATAAGGAGGGTCGTTACATAGTGTCTTATTGGCCGAATATAGAATCATATACGAATTTTTCAGATTCAAATGCAACATAACATGCTGCCCAAATCATGTACACATATTCAGATCATGACAGAGATATTTCAAATTGATCACATACTCAATTATTTCAGAACATTCCCAAAAATCTAATTAATATAACACATTTCTCATGATGGTAACAAACTTAAAATAGTTACAGGAGTCATCAATTTACAAAATTATTTCAGAACATATCCCTATTGTCATGAATCAAACTAGTAGTGTTTCATGATTTTTTGACATATATACTAATTTCTGTGTTAATCTAAGCATTGATATAACTAGAGAAATATTCACCACACTGAAACCGTCTATCAACTGAGTCCAATATCTTTACTGAAAGCATACCATACTAATACAATGAACTAATCAAAATATCACGATTTTAGGAACCCAAAACTTTTTATAAAATTTGAAACAACACAACTAATTTTTGTATTTCAATAATAGAAATTACAGAAAATAGTCAAATTCTGATTATAAATTCATTACAGCATGAGCATAACCCTGACATGTATTTCTGCACAAAAATCACAATTTTGATCATGAACATGCTTTTAATACAAACTCTCTAATCTATACCTATTTATAGAATTCAGAAATTATCCTAAAATCATGGTGACTACAAAAAATAACCCAAATTGTAGTATATTAAGAAGTTAACCTAATTAACCCTACACATCTCATAGAAGATCCATTCGAAGTCCGAACATAAAGGTATAAATCTAGAAGTAAAAATAGGTAAAAATGGTAGACAGAAGAACTTGACGACAAGGGGTTTGATGTTAAGTTCATCCTTGATGGCAGTCAAGGTTGCTGTTAACCTGACAGATAACAGAACCCTTCTGGAAGTCATATAAACCCCAATTTCGATTGTTGTTTTAATTTCTAAAATCATGGAAAATTTATAAAAAGGTAGAAACTATGGTTGGGAACCCGATCCCTAGGTTACGTGCCTCTGAAACACCAACATATCTATGGTTTTAGTCGATGAAGCCCACCTTGGCGAACCAACATGGTTCTCCCTCTCAGGTAAAGATCCTCAACCAGAAGATCTCCTATGACACGAGTGCGTTGGAGACACCTTCAACCTTCAAAGGCACAGCCTCCTAACTCATAGACGCTTGACCTTGACTTCCACGAAGATCAAATCACTAGATCTCCCCTTCTTCTATCCTCTTGAGACTTGGAGAGACCCCAAAATGGGCTAAGAAGGCTAGACCACCCATTTATAAAAGGATTGGCCTTCCCTACTCGGTCTAGAGAGGGTAGGAGACGTAACCTCGAACTTTTTGTAAGTTTTTGCCCTTATAATAACTCCACCAAAGTTGGACTGTGGAACTTTCGCAGTCTGCAATGGAAGAAGTTGACGTCAAGGTGATTGTCGTCTACCCAAGGTTGACGTCAATTGATTTGGACGTTTACCTAAAGTTGATGGCAAGGGATGTTGCCATTAACCTACTGTTGACGGCAATCGATGTTGCCGTCAGAAACACAGGTCGACACATCCATCAACCTCCTCGAGAATAGGCCAACCTCTTTATAGAAGGACTTAATTATACATACATATTCACAGGAAATTTTTAAATACACAATAAAATAGATAACAATTGAAATTAAAGTCTATGAACAAAATTTCTGGGCATCACAGGAGGAATAAGACAGAGAGATTTCAGTTTGAAGACAGACTTCTTGAGACCAAGAAGAGAACCTTTGCTAGGCAAAACTGAAAGGCTGCTATCTGCATGCACAAGCAAGGCTTCAAGTAGCGCCCATGCAATGTTTATGAAAAGGAAGCTTGATGCAGCACGCATGCACCTTTTTCACCTTTGCTCGTGTATGTCCTTGTTTCTCTTTTTCTTTCTCGTATGTGGCTTGTTATCTCACACGCTGGATGAATGCTTTCTTTTTAGCTATCTTCATATATATAGGCTTCATCTTTGTAGCTGTTGCTTGGACTGTTTGAATCTAGCCGTTGGAGATATAATCGTTGCTTGATCTATTTGAATCTATCTATTAGAGAGAATAGTGCACATTGTTCTTTTGAGGGAGACATGCATGTTTTTATTTCAAGGGCAACGTGCATGTTGTTCAGACAGTTCTTGATGATGTTTTGTCTTTATCCTGAAATATACAAGTTCTAAGATATACTAAACTGTGTCTAGTATGTTAGCTACAGATATGATCATAGGTACTTGACAACTATCAACAATTGATGTTCTGTGGAAAAAGGTTCTACACACGGATAGGGTATGTAGTAGGTAGAGATCGTGAGTGCAGATCTATCATAGAGACAATATGGATGTTCTTGTGGCAGATGTCAGAAGACCGTTTTCGCAGACTTTGACTTAGTGATGAGGATAAGGGTATTTTTAAATTTATGGGACAGAGCCATAAGATTTATATACCTGAAGGTTATTTTTGTAATAAAAATTAAGAGTGATATATATATATATATATATATATATATATATATATATATATATATATATATATATGCTGATTTATCAAATGTGCCAAGGATTTGTAATTCACAACATAGTTGTATCCAAAAGTTTGATGAGTTTATTAAATCAAATATGTCATGAATATGATATAAAATGTTAATGATGTATAATTGAATATATTCCATTTTTACTAATAAGGATATAGTGTTATGACATATCAGATTAGATTAAGTGATCTTCATATATGTAGCAGTAAACTTCGAATATGACAAGGCTGACTTTGGATATGATGAAGCTGTCTTCGGATATGACAAAGCTAACTTCAGATATGAGGAAGCTAACTTCGGATATGACGAAGAGAATGATGAAGTGAACTTCGAATATGAGGATTTCAACATGATCAGACGAAGTAAGATCTTTGTGTTTTACTTCGCATATGATGAAGCTAACTTCAGATATGATGAAGTAAACTTTGGATAAAACAAAATGAACTTTGGATATGAAGATTTCAAAATGATTAGTCGAAGTATGATCTTTGTGTTTTGCTTCACATATGACGAACCTAACTTTAGATATGATGAAATAAACATCGGATAAAACGAAGTGAACTTCGGACATGACGAAGTGTGTAATATCCAGTACGTTCGGATCGTAGTTTACCGGGTTTAGGGGCTAGTGTTGGCCCATTGGTTGAGTGAATGTGTTTAAACATGTTATCACAGGTTGGTGTGGTAGGTTGGGAGGCTGCAGTGTTGGAAATCCTAGCCTAAATAGACCTCTGGCGGGTTCATTAAGAACGCGACCAACACAGTCGTCACGATTCTCACATGAACGTCACCACCTACACCGTCACGATTTGGAACCGCTTCTATGTGAGCGTGACTGCATGCGCGCCCCGTGCCGCATGCAGGGTTCTCGGTGTTGAATCGCGTCGGTGGGGTACATCACATTTCTAAACGCGACAGCCCGATACATCGCGATTTAAACTCTATGTATTTTGGGCTACTGTCCTTGGCCAAACAGTGCAATTGCACTGTTCAGCTAGAGGAGGTTTTGTGGAAGGATTCTGGGGCAATTTCTACTGTTTTGGTGTCCTTTCGGCGTGGTTCCAGCATGGGGAGGTGCTTCGGAGCGCAGGGAACGTCCGGACAGTGTTGGATTTACGTTTCATCCGTTGGTAGGAGAGCGCTTCACTATTTTACTTTGTGTGGGCTGTGTAGGTTAGGGTTTATGGTTTTATAAAGGGGAATTGCTTGCACATGATAGAGAGCATGGCTAAGATTCTATATGTAACGACTCTCTTTATACCGGTACGATTATACCAATCCACATCGATACAAAGGGCGCCATCACAGTGCGACATTTACCCAACACAGCACAATAGGTCGAGATGTACATAAATAACAAAGAGAGAGTATAGCGGAAATAGAAAATAAATCTTATTCCATCATCATTCACATATTCCATAATCTATATAGCAATAAAGAAATAACAAGTGTCCACAATTAAACATGTTCATATGAATAACATTATGACATTGTTCGCATACTAATGGAAAGTAAACTAAACACGTAGTCTCCTCAAGAATAGTAACTCCTCGCGCTTGGAGTCGCTCCTCACTACGACCTCCTCTAGCACGGGGACACCTGTCTCACCTATATGTTAAAGCAAGTATGAGTCTTCCAAAAGACACAACAAGCAACCTAAAGGCACATCCTTACACATATCACACACATGCCATTCTTTTAAACAATATAAGAAATATATGTCACATGATTCATTTCAATTTAACAATTATCAAAGAGTAACCTATAGCATGCTTTCTACACATAATATGTAACATGGATCATGGTTTCAGTTTCTATTCATATCATTTCACAATTCTATACAATTAGATCATGGAATTATGTACATAGTAACTAGCAATCCTATGATAATATCTAACCATTTTCACATGCTTTTATAACACATATTCACATCTTTTGTTTGTTGTTTTAACATAAATAAATTTCATCCACATGGTTTCACATCTTATCTCGTGGTATCACATTCACATAACACTATCACATGTTCACATTGCACAATTTCACACTTTTACCCTTTAATTGACGTAACACATAGTCCGAACCACCATAAAGAATGACACACATTCACATAACACATACCCATCACCTAGGCAATATAGTGACGAATCTTGGTAACTACGAAGAACCAGGAAAAGCCCTCTCCACCCTAAGCAGGGGTACTTGTCCACCTCCAAGATTTCATCCTGATGCCCACAGGATATCACATACACAATGAGCCTTCCCATCGAGACTTTTCTACAGTACGGTTCCACAGTCTTCTATGGTAGCTGTAAGGCCCTCGAATTTTGTCCTTTTATTTGATATCATGTATGGATTCGTGCTTGTGTGTAAATATCATGTGTGCATATGTAGGTAACTATGTACATATTAGCTAGGTGTACTTACGTGTGCATGTGTAAATTAATTGTAAATAGTGGGTGATTGCATAGTGTAGTAGTGTGTATATTATACTATATGTATTGCATGCATAGACATAGTGTACATAGGGTTTTCTGCATGGGTTTTAAGCTCTGGCCGAAGAGCAAATTGGTGTCAACGTGGATGGACGTCCATGATGAGTCAACATCCATGTCGATGGACACCAACACTAAAGTAGACGGCCATCTATGTGGACGTCTACTTCTCTGAATTTCTGTGCGCAGCAGACCTAGAAATCTCGGGTTTGCCTTGCTCACCGATTAGGGAGATGTCCCCAACGGCTATCTCACCTCTCCCATCATCTGTGTGCGAGATCCCAAGGCCAGGACTTATAAAACACCCCTCCTTGTGTATGGGAGAGCTCTCTTGGCTCTTTGCAAGAGGGAAACCCTAGCTGTGAGGAAAAGAGAGAAAACCTGAACTTTGAAGGCTTGGATCCGGCGAATTGGAGCATCTTCCGGCGATCTACATCGACTGGGAGGTAGTCTGGACTTAGAGGAAGGCTTCTCCAACGACTGGTTGCAGCCTACATCGACCTAGAACCCGGAGCAAGAGGATCTTGAAGGCTTCTTGGCACTGCCCAAGGAGAGCTTCTCCGGCCATTTAGATCCCTTTGGAGAATTTTTCTGAGGCAAGTAACCCTTAGCCGTTGTCCATGTGTATGTCTAGTAGGTCATAGGCATTTTCTGAGATTTATTTCGTGTCCTGGAACCCCTACATTCACCCATCTTTGGAGTTCGGTCTGTGTTTCTGCATGGATAGGAACTTAACGGCATGATCTCTTGCCGTTAAGCTCTTCATTTGGCGGCAGACGATGCTACCGTTAACCTCTGTGAACGGCCAGCCTTTGTCGTTTAGTTATTTAGGAAAGAACAGTGAGCTGTTCTTCCTTCTATATGACTATTTTTCGGATTTTCTACGCATGAGGATATATTGTAAACACTATATGTTATGTAATATAGATAATGGAATGTGTTGTGAGATTTTTATGTATTTCTGCAATTAGTATAAATTGTTAGGTTTATGTGAAATGCATGTTAGATGAGACCTTGAATGTGGCAGAGTTCTGTTCATATGATCCCTGCAAAATTTGAGTGCCATAAAATTGTTGAGTGATGTGCATGTATGTTCGTCCTGGTTCTGAAAATTTGGGAATTTTCCTATGACCATGCTATTTGTTATAATTTCTGTATGGAAAAATAGGGAGCATGTATAGGATGTTTTAAAATTTCAGTAAATTGTATGATGCTTGATAAATTCGGGGAAAATTCATGTGATAATATGAATATTAGATGCAGGTTAGTGAACTATTAAATCCAACCTTGACACTATGCTTCTATGATAAACTGCTTTATGAATGGCATGTGAATGAGTATTTTAATTTCTGTAAAATCAATGTAGCTCAGAAAAATATTAAAATGTGCGTGTGTGATCAGAAACTTGCCAACAGCATGTGGTTAAAAGTTCGTGTGATTTGGGCAACAGTAGATGAGGTTGTGAAATTTCTATGTGAAATTTAGTTATTAAAGTATGCTTATTGTGGTTATGATTGTTAATGAAATTCCCAACATGATTAGTGTACATTCCTAAGTGTTAAACTCTGTTAACAGTAGCATTATGTTAGGGAAAACTGAATCATGTGCCAATTGGTGAAATGTAAGTCATGTGTCCAATTGTGTGAGAACTATGTGTATAATAAATGGGAAATGGTGTAAAATGTGTCGTATGTGACACTGCTTCCATAGAGGGATGTGGAACTGTACCGTGGAAAAGTCCCCATGGGAAAGTTCAATGTGTTTAGAATCCTATGGGCATTAGGATGAAATCCTGGAGGTGGACAAGTACCACTGGTTAGGGTGGAGATTACTTCTCCCGGTCTGCGCAGTACCAAGAGTCGTCACTGTGTTGCCTAGGTGGCGTCTATGTGTTATGTGTTATGTGAATGTGTCCTTCTAATGGTGGTTTGGACTATGTGTCACGGCATCTAAATGTGAACAATGTGAATGTGTATATGTGGCATTGTGTAATGTGAACATGTGAATGTGTAATGTGTAAGTGAACATGTGAATGCGTAAATGTGTAAACATGTGAAACCAATGTGTTAGAATGTGAAATTGTGATTTATGATATGATAATGTTAGATTCATGTCAAAACAGCAACCTTAATGTGTTTGCAATGGTGGTTTACATGTGCAAAAGTAGGTAGAATCCATGTTAGGAGTATTTCCTTTTTATTTGTGAAAATCCGATGCTTAATTTGCTATCATATTGTAGCTTAAATGTAAATGTAGCTCTCATGTGGATAGATAAGCAGAAAGCATGCGGTAGGTATTTTATTTTGGAATGACATGAACCATGTTTCTTGTGTTATAAAAGTTTGATAGAAGTATCATGGTAGGTTCTTCTTAAGGTTGTTCAAGCATGCTATATGTATTGATTAATGTCATTGAATGTAAATTGCCTATGCGACGTATGCAAGTATGATGTGCATGGAAGTTACTTGCTGAGTCTTTTAGACTCACCCTTGCTTCGGTGTACAGGGTTAGCAGCTTATCCTACTTCCTTGGAGGAGACCGTTGAGAGCGACTCCGAATGACGAGAGTAGTTGTGGTGGATTATCGACTTGTACTTTCTTTTCATAGTATGTATTTGAGACTTATGTAATTGAAACTTACGAAATTGTGGACGAACAATGTAATTTGAATTTCGTATTTCATTATGTGGACTTAGTTCCTTAAATTGCTATATGGATCATGTATGTTTAATGTGGATGATGAAATGAAAAGACAGTGGTTCTTCTACTTCCGCTACTCTGTATTCATATTTGTGTACATCTCAATCATATGCGTTAGTGCTTCGGTAAATGTCCCACTGTGTCGAGACTCACTATACCGACGTGGATTGGTATAATCGTACCGATATAAGGAGGGTTGTCGCAGAGATTGGTATCAGAGCAACTGGTTGAGATTGTACATAAATATACATAAGTCATCATCTCCATTACATGCTAAGTCTTTATAGAATTGTCCACATGTGTAGAATTGATTAATAATGAATGAAAGATAGATAAGAAAGTGGTTAGAGACTAAATAACGTAGTTTCTAATAGTGATTAAATTAATTGCAGCTTATGGCTTCACGCGGTAGACGTGGTGGTGTACCTACTCGTGATGGCGAGCAGAGGAGAGATGAGCCTAGGTGTGAGGACCAAGCTGAGCAGCAGGCCCCGGCACCTCAGGGTCCTGTCTTTCCCCCACCGCCACTGATGGATTATGGAGTGTTCATGCAGAGTCTAGTGCAGGCCATGCTGACGCAGGCTCACACCCAGGCTGCACTCCAGGCTCAGATGGAGGCTCAGGTTGGAATAATAAAAATAAAGAGTAGTTTGTTTTATTTAATTACATGATGTTGTGTTGAATATGCATTTCTTATTGTCTGTTGTAGCAGGCCCAGGTTCCAGTTCCCTAGGCTCAGGACCATGGTGGACCCTCCATCATGGAAAGATTCAAGAGGATGTTGCCACCCTCTTTTAAGGGGGAGAGCGACCCATTACTAGCTGAGAGCTAGATAAGGGAGATCGAGAAAATCTTCCGGGATGTTAGGTGTGCAGACGAGGACAAGGTCACTTTAGCCACCTTTATGCTACAGGTATGTGTTAGTTTTATATGTTTGCTTACCCTGTTAAACTAGAGCTGTTAGTTGGTGCTTATGAAGATTGTGTTGCAGGAGAGAGCTGATGTGTGGTGGGCTTCCTTACTGCATACCCGATTCGAGGACGGTGCTATAGATGTTGCTTGGGACAAGTTCGTGAGGCTCTTTCGGGCCAAGTTCGTCTCCGAGCATATCCAGGATAGGATGGAGCAGGAGTTCCTTTCCTTGACTCAGGGCTCCAAGACTGTACTCGAGTATGAGGCCAGGTTTACTGAGTTATCTAAGTATGCACCTCACATAGTAGCTGATGAGCGCAAGAAGACAAAGAAGTTTGTGATGGGCCTTAAGCCATCACTGAGGACGAGGCTAGTGGCATTCGATCATCGTACCTTGGACGAGGCCCTTAGCACTGCTTGTAGGCAGGAGGGTGAAATGGATCAGTACCTCGAGGATAAGAAAGCTTTGCAGAAGAGACCTGGGCCCCTTTCCAGCGGCAGGATAAGAAAAAGGCAGCGTACCAAACACCGCAGCATCCAGTGGCAGCCAGCAGTACTCAGGTACCTTCTCAATGTTCCCCTGGTGTGAAGAAGGAGTGTCCCCATTGCGGGAAGACACACGGTGGTACGGAGTGTTGGATGGTAGCGGGAAAATGCTAAAAGTGTGGGAGCAGCGACCACAAGATCAAGGATTGTCCGAGACTTCAGCAGGGAGTCCAGCGCGGAGCGCCAACCCCAGCAGTGGTAGCAGCAGCTGCGCCAGCTATAGGAAGACCAGGAAGGCCTCGAGCCGAAGCTCGAGTGTTTGCCCTAGCATGAGAGGACGCCGAGCAGGTGGAGCATGTCACCGAAGGTACGGTTTTACTTCTAGGTCTGCACGCTCGGGTTATGTTTGATATGGGTGCCACTCACTCCTTCATCTCCGAGCGTTTCACTAGGCAGTTAGCTCTAGAGTCAGGCATAGAGTCTAAGGATTTAGAAGTCCCATTGTCTGTACACACACCCGCGGGTATGATATCGACTGGGAAGTGTATTCCGTAGATAGATTCTCGAAGACTGTACTTTCTTGCCTATGAAGAAGAAGCAGTCGGTTGAGAGTCTGGCTAGATTGTATGTCAGTAGCATTATTAGGTTGCATAGTGTGCCGAAGTTGATCATTTTGGATCGAGATCCGAGATTTACTTCGAGGCTGTGGAAGGGTCTTCAGGATGCTTTAGGTTCAGAGCTGAAGCTCAGTTCGGCGTTCCATCCCCAGACAGATGGACAGTCCGAGAGGACTATCCAGACGCTCGAGGATATGTTGAGAATGTGTGTGCTGGATTGGAAGGACGACTGGGAGCGTCATCTACGTCTTATGGAGTTCACATATAACAACAGCTTCCATGCGAGTATTGGTCTGGCTCCTTTTGAGGCATTGTATGGAAGGCCTTGCAGATCTCCTTTATGTTGGGAGGAGACCGGCGATAGGCAGTTGATCGGTCTGGAGTTAGTTCAGGAGACTTCAAATAAGATTCAGCTTATCAGGAAGAGGCTTGTTGCGGCACAGGATAGGCAGAAGAGCTACGCCGACAACAGGAGGAAGGATTTGGAGTTCGAGGTGGGTGAGCATGTCTTTTTGAAGATTTCACCTACTCGAGGTGTCATCAGGTTTGGCAGGCATAGCAAATTAAGTCTCAGATTCACTGGCCCGTATGAGATTCTCAGGCGTTTAAGTAGCGTGGCTTACGAGCTAGCTTTGCCTCCGGCTTTAGCTAGTGTTCATCCCGTTTTCCACGTATCTATGCTCAGGAAGTATGTTCGAGATCGGTCTCATGTTATTAGTCACGAGCCAGTGGAGATCCACCCAGATCTGTCATATGTGGACACTACAAGAATAAAACAGTTTAGCTACAGACACAAATCGTAACTATTCTGTAGCTAATCCGTAGCTAACAAATTTAGCTACCGATTAGCTACGGAATAGCTATAGATTCTGTCTGTAGCTAATTTCTGGCCGCTAATTCGCTACAACCGATTTCGCTAGCTAATCCGTAGTTAATTTGCTACGGATTAGCTGCAGATATTTCTGTAGCTAACCTGTCGTTAATTAGCTACAGATTAGCTATGGATAATTCCATAGTTAATTCGTAGTTAAATTTAGCGACAGATTAAATGTTGAATTATCTATAGCTAATCTGCAGCTAATTAGCTACAGATTAGCTACAAAAAATGTTATAACTAATGAACAGAATTTTTGTAGTTAAGCCGTAGCTAATTAGCTACGACCTAGCTACAACAAGTTCCGTAGCAAATCCGTAGCTAATTAGCTACGACTTAGCTACAACAAGTTCTGTAGTAAATCCGTAGCTAAACCAAAATCACAGGAAAAAAAAATTAATTTTAAAAATAACTTTCTCACAAATTTTGTACAAGTACCTGTAAACCTACTCATTCATTCAATAGTATAAACCTACTCATTCAATCAATAATATATGTAAACATGCTCATTCAATCAATAATACCTGTAAACCTGCTCATTCAATCAATAATACATGTAAACATGCTCATTCATTCAATAGTACTTATAAACCTGCTCATTCAATCAATAATACCTGTAATCTTGCTCATTCATTCAATAGTACTTGTAAACCTGCTCATTCATTCAATGGAATCATACAGCCACACACATAGATATATCACACAAATAAAAACATAAATCCACACTTACATCTAATGTCTCATTAGAAAGTTCACAACAAAAGTAAGATTATTTTCTAAATTATAAAAAGATAATGACAACACGCTCCTAGTCATCTTGAATACAAGGATCCTCATCATCGTCTCTCTCAGCCCTCTCAACCTGATGAGCCTCAATAATAGGATCACGAATAGAAGGAACTTGTAAACAAAAAATAGAAACAATAGTTATTACACAAACATGTAAATAATCATAATAAGATAAAGAAAAATTAAATATATACATACATGGCTAGCACTAGAAGAAGCCACACTAGCAGGCGATCTAAGACTAACACCCATAGTTTGTAAAGTGGGGATCAGGGTCTGTGTTAACCAATTATTTAATGCATCAAAAATGACCTCACAAACTTGGTTGCTGGGTAGTGTGCTACTATGAGGTGGAGTCGTCGCGATAGTGGAGCCATGTGAGTCCTGAGAGGACCTGATGACAAGACTGGCATCTAAACCGCTCTCAAATCCAAATACTCGACCTTTCTTGGGTTGGCCAGTTGCGGCCAACCAAGCCCTTATATTCTTGCTAGCTGTATAATGCGACTTAAAGCATATTAAAACATGATCTCCA
Source organism: Colocasia esculenta (assembly GCA_014218235.1). Lineage (NCBI taxonomy): Eukaryota > Viridiplantae > Streptophyta > Magnoliopsida > Alismatales > Araceae > Colocasia > Colocasia esculenta. Next base: position 45,842,290 of record CM024755.1, read on the forward strand.
TGTATTCCATCAACATTTAATATAACTCTGATGGCAGTAGATGCAGATTTCAGAAACACTAAGGCACAATGATATCTAATAATGTATATAGGAGCATAGGGTTAATATATAACTAAAATGACCACAATAACATCTTCTAACAAATATATGAACAATGAAAAAATATGATGTTTAATTTCAATCTAATTTAAGAGTTCGCTTTCACGTATTTCTTGTTTAATATGAAAGGAACATGGAGGCGCTTCATCATGACATGGTTCAACAAAAGGCACTTCTTCATGATATGGTTCAACAAAAGGAAAGTGAAATAGTGTCAGTCAATGTGCAGGTAGATGAGCAAACAGAGTAGATGGAATCAATTGTTATGTTTGTTCAGCAGCTATGAAAATCAATTCAAGAGTTGAAAAACATAGTCATCTGGAATATTGAAAGAAGAAGTGTCAGGTCCTTGTTTCATGATTATTATTACTGTCTTTCCTATAACTTTTTCCACTTGCCGATTAGCAAAATATCAAATCTGTACTCTAAAATGATGATGATAAACTATACAAACTATATATATTTATAGCTCTTATGAACAGATGGGCAGAACCAATTAATATGTGCGAATAATATTTCAAAAAAAAAATCTCTAAATACTCACCTAGAAGACCACCAACAATTTTAGAGGAAACATGGATGAGAAAGATGTCATCAATCTAATAAAAAACGGAAGGATCAGCAGAAAAGCAAATAAATCTGAATAGACAAAAAGTAAATAAATCTGAAAGATGTGATCAATCTGATGAAAAATGGCAGGATCAGTAGAAACACAAATAATAAACATGGTAGTACATGTACTTTTCATGGATTAACATAAACTCAACAGATCTTTCAACCAAAAACTCACTTAACTTTATAATAAACATGCTATCCATTTCAAATAATTTATGAGGCACTTTCTGATGTTAGATTCATGCTGAGCATTTACAAGTGGTTCCAAAAATTCTCATGCATAAAAATGCAAGAGAGGCTGTGATTCTAGAAAAACTCAGAATTAAAAAAGAGAAGTTTTAAAAGCTGCATCTCTTTGCATGTGATGTTAGGAGCATTTCACCAAAGTAAGTTCCTTTTTCTGGGTTCCAATCTCCTGTAAAACCAAGCAAAATTCATCTGCAGAAAAAATCAAATTAGTTAACATTTCAAACTGATACATGAGCTACGGTAAGCTGAGTTAGATCATATAGGGGAGCTACTGAGTTAGAAGCATGGTCAAACATCATGAAACCATAATGACAGCCCAGCTGATAAGTTATTGACTGGAATGTTGAGGAATACCAGATGAGACTGGGCATTGGCCAGCATCTTGGTGTCAAATTCGTATTCTTTGAGGGGCACCTTTGCAGCCTGCAACCAGAAAAATTATAAAGAGGGTTATCTTTTGGATAAATAAATAGAAAGTCACTTTCGACGGTAGTAACCCACCTTGAGATAACTTAAAAACTGCATTTCTTCAGGTATCAAGAAAAGCAATGCACGACCCCTACCACCTTCTCCTCTGGCTGTTCGTCCAACTCTATGGATATATTCCTGAGACCAGATACAACAGAAATAATGAATAACGATTTTGCATTTGTGGACATAGCCGCAACAAAAAATGCAAACTTGGCAAAGGAAAATTATGCACCTTTGGTTCATCTGGAGGGTCATATTGCAAGATCCAGTCCTGCAAATGTGACGATAAACATTGAGTGTCGTGAAATCCCCAAATGTTAATGCATCAACCAAAAGAAATCAGAACAAACCACAGTAGGGATGTCTAGTCCACGAGCAGCAACATCAAAAATAAATGTGATTCATTAAAATCTGTTGATAATGTTGCAGCAATTAAATCTGCAACATGTAACAGTTATTAATGCCAGAAGGATGAAGATCAAAACAGCTAAAAGTGGCAAACAGAGGAAAAGATCAAAACACTACCCTTGCCGCCAAGAGCACCTGTTTCTATGAATTTTTTGCATTATCCCAAGCACCTCCTGCTATATTGAATACCAGATGGCAAACATCAGCATTGAGGCCACGACTTTGGTTCCAAGAAGCTGATAGCAGGCAATCCAGAATTGTCCAAGGACTCAAGGCATTGGAATGCTCATCTAATATACTATAGTCAAGTGAAAGAATTATGTGGTGAATATGTGGTCAACATCATGGGATATTTGCTTGTACAATCACTTCTTTCTAGGAATTTTCCTGTAATCATTTTACTGGTTGTGAATTTAAAATCTGGTATTTAAATCTTCTAGTTGTGATTTGGTGGTCCTCAAATAATGCAACAGGCACACTTTAATACATCAATTTTCTCACTAAGTTAAACTTGTTGCTTGAGTACGGTCACATACTCAATGGTTTTTGACAACAGTTCATATAGAAAATGAAAGCCAGGGAGAATCTATAACTGAATGCAGAAAAGAATAAAAGGTTAATATATTTTGGCAGGGAACCTTACCAGGCTCTTGTTCCTTTTCAGGTTTGTCATCGATTTCCTTGTTGACAACTTCAGCTGGAATCCAAAGACCAACCTCTTCTAGTAGCATGAGCCAGTCAGACTCAATAGCTCTTTTTAGTGCCTCTGTTTTCAGCATAAGATAGAAGTCATGAAAAATAGAAATGATGTTTCAAATAAGACGGTTGTCAAAACAAACCAAGCTGCAAAATCAACCACTGAGAAAAACTGATGAGTTTCAGGCTCACAGCTACAATAATGGGTTTTTAAATAGAAGTGAAGACAGACTGAAACGGAAGGCTGCATACTTGCTTCTTCTTGACTCAGTTGAATCACGTGTGGCAGCATAAATCAACTTATAAGGCTCAGTGTCCTCCCCTCAAAATAATTTAACTGAAACATTTGGAAACCCAAAAGTGTGCCATGTGGAAACCCACGAATATCAAGAATAATTTAAGTGCATCTTGTTATCAATGGCCACGTAGCCCTGTACTAGGTAAAGACAGATGTAAAGAAATCAAAAACCAGTTAAAGAAAAGATTATGTACATACATTATGCATAAAAACCGGCTGAGCCTAGTTTGTTGGTTTGTGGTTTTGGGGTTGGGAGGAAGGAACCCAGGTGGGGAAATTCTCCCTTGTTTATACAAACTGTGCCCTGACATTATGGCAAGGATTTGAAAGAGATCTTTTGGAAAAGGTACCCCAAAGGTCCTAATACAGAAACATGATACATACATAACAACAAAAGGCATAATTGTCAATCCTATCCCAATTTCTACCCACCTCCGGGTGACAAAACCAGGCATTGCCTTACATACGTATAGACAGAAATCGTTCTCTTTTGACCAGTCTCTCCACGGATAAAGGTAAGCGCACCACGGTGAGGGCAAGCCCCCAACCCCACACACGCCCCCCGCAGTGAAAAGAGCAGGCAGCGGCGTTCCCCTACGACCACCCACCCCCACAGATCAAAACAAGGAAGCAGAACCATCGACGAGAGGGGACCCCTGCGCAGGGGTAGGGGGCCATTAAAACCCGGCCATTACCTCGAGGAAGCCGATCTCCCGTTTCAGGGTCTGCAGGCCGACCTGCAGCCGGTGCCTCCCGCAGACGTCTGTGTACGTCGGCGGCGACTTGGGGCTAGGCGGCGGCTGGGGCTGCGCCGCCTCTGTCATAGCTCTGGGGGACGCCATCGCTGGTCGATGCCCGGCTCCTTGTTGGCTCGACGAACAGCGACAGTAACAGCAGGGGGGGGTGCGTAGGCCGGTGGGGGGGTGGACGGAGAGAGGCGGGGGAGTGTCTTCGGCAAGGGGGCGAGGCAGCGATGGCGGCGAGCGACCGGCGGGCGACAGGGACAGCTGGGGGAGTGTCTCCGATGGGCGACGAGCGGATGGGAATCCGAGCAGCAGGCGAAACGAAACCCCAGCGATCCTCCGCGCAGCAGCTCCCGCGCCTCCTCCGCGCAGGCGAAACGAAACCCCAGCGATCCTCCGCGCAGCAGCTCCCGCGCCTCCTCCGCGCAGGCGAAATGAAACCCCAGCGATCCTCCGCGCAGCAGCCCAGCGCGGAACCTCCCACGCCTCCTCCGCGCAACCAGCGAAACCCCAGAGAAAAGGGGAAAAACGATCCAGCGCGAAACCTCCCGCTCCTCCTGCGCAAACAAAACCCCAAAAAAAGGTTAAAGGTGAAAAAGGAAGGGGGCGGAGCAGGCTTTAATATTATGTGTTATTAAAATATTTTTTTATTTATATTATGTATTAATTATATTGAAATTTGAAAAGTTGTATTAGTGAAAGAAAATTTTAATGACTAATATTTATTTAACTAATATAAATTTATAAATATAAATAAATAAATATTATATAACTATATAAATATACATAAGTATGTGTTTACATATATATACATATTTATCTATTTATAAATTTATACATATACATATATATATATATATATTATATTGTTATATATCAAAATACTAATATAAATATAGTACTTCATACTTGTATACTAGTATATATACATACATGTGTATACTTATAAAATATATATATACTTGTAACTATACACTGATACATTGTATATACTAATGCACATATATACTTACACTACTACATATACACTTATACGTATACATTTATGTATACACAAATAAATATATATTCTTATAGATACTAATATACTAATTAAGAATATTTATTTAGTATATACTTGTATGTACATTTATATAAATATATACATGTATATACTTATATACTATATATATATATATATTTGTATGTATATACTTTATACATTGTATATATTTGTACTTATACATTTTATATACTTATAAGTATATACTAATTATGTACTTATATACTTACACATATATGTATATAAGTATATATTTATACATACACTTAAAATACTATATATGTATATATATATACTTATAAGTACATAATTAAACATATTTATACAAATATATATATATATATCTAATTAGCTACAAAAATTTTCATAGCTAACTCCGTAGCGTATTAGTTACATATTAGCGACAAAATTATTTTATTCTTAATTCATAACTAGCACTACAAGAAAAAGGGTTGTTGGGGACGGCTGAGAGCCGTCCCCAAAAGTCATTAAGCCATCCCAAAAAACTATTGGGGACGGCTTCCCAACCGTCGCAAAGCCGTCCCCAATAACCTCGTCGCCAATACAATAGCGACGACTGAAGAAAAGCCGTCCCCAATAAAATTATTAGGGACGGCTGACGAGTCGTCCCCAATAATCTTATTAGGGATGACTGTGCAATCATCCCCAATAATTTATTGGGGACGACTGGTCAACCGTCCCCAATAATCTTATTGGGGACGGCTAGTCAGCCATCCCCAATAAGATTATTAGAGACGACTGGCCAACCGTCTCCAATAATCTTACTAGGGACGACTCATCAGCCGTCCCCAATAAGATTATTAGGGATGGCTGACTGCAGCCGTCCCCAATAAGATTATTAGGGACGGTTGATTAACCGTCCCCAATAATTTTTCAAATTTAAAAAAATAATAAAATAAAATTTCCACCACATAAAATTGTGATAGATTAACGACAAAATAAATCAATCCCAAAAAAAATTTGATGTTAACTAACAATGGACGTAATTCCGTTTCTAGAAACAAACAATCATTATGAAAAGATGACTAAAGTACAACAAAACAAAATTTTAATAAAAAGGCCAAAGATGGCCGATATTATTTATACATTGAAAAGAAGATAAACATTGACAGTAGCCCAACTCAACAAAGAGAATCCAAGTAAGAGATAGCTAAAACATTAAAGATGATCTATCCCAGGAGTGAGTTCGCCATAAAACAACCCGAAGACGTAGACTCGGTCGACGAGAGCATCTCTCCATTTCTTCTTCATCTGAATCCATTTCGGATGCCTCAGAATGACAAGTAAACCCAAGCATAAAGATATTCTCAACTTTAGCACGTTCAGCAACTGACATAGCAAAAAAAAATGCAAAAAAAGTCAAATGGTGTTTGAAACAATTAATAATATCAAATTAACTAAGATGCAAAAAAGAATAGAAATAGAAAAAGTAAATGAGCTAGAAAGTACATCATTCATAGACATGAGGACATCCATTTTGATGATCTATTTAATTGATTTGCATACAATACATAAAGAGTGTTTGATTAATACTTAAAACAAGTGAAGTGTATAAGAAAGAAAACTCAATTAGGATGCTAAAACCAAAATTGGGAATCACTTGGACCACTACATGTCTCTATTTGATTTCAAAAAGTACAGTGCAAAATGATATCTTGCAGTCACCTCATGATAGTTTGATATCAAAGTAGTAGCAACCCGCACGGAATAAATATACAGTCAACACAGATGGGGCAAGTAGACGTTCAAAATTCTGATAAACAAGGAGTCAAAGATTGTGCAAAATTTACAATTAATGAATAGAACAAAAATATGAAAGTCAAAAGACCAATGAGGAACTAAAAAATCACACTAACCTAACATTTCAAGTCCCATCTAAAGCACAAAAACCAATATGAGAAACAACTGTCTTGCATCCCTGATCATATTATGCATAGAAAAATCACACAATACTTTAAATTTGACATGGAAATCTCTGTAGTATCATGAAACTGCATTCATGCCAGATTGTATTTTCCGAGGCATGGTGATTCAAATGCCATGATAAGAGCTTTTATCTTTGTGCTTATAGTAAGCTTGATGACATGGTATGTCAGTATACTAAATGTGTTGTTTTATATATACACCAATCAGATATAGGTTCAACATTAAAATTTCTTTTGAACTTACATTTGAGTGGTGCTGCAATCTTTGATCCCCAAGTTTTAGATTCATGTATTTTTGTTAGTTTTTATAGAAGCCTTGCTCATCTGCATCCAAGTGACATGAAGGACCTGTTGATGCTATGGTAGTTTTCCCTTGGATCTGAAGGTTGGCATTCTTATTGGAATAAAGGGTTCAGTGGCCTCTGCTGCACATCAAGAGGGTACATGAAACTGTGGTGTGATACTGATGGCCTCTTTGATTGCCCTATTAATGTACCTTTCACTTACAGCATCCACTCAGCAACAGTTTATACAAGATTCCATGGTTTCTTTCTTAAATTTCAAGCTTAGTTTCTCTGAATTTAGCAAAATAGTCTGAAGTTAGGGGAGGGACATGTTGCCACTTGCCATTGTGCAGCAGGAGTTTGCATGTAATTAGGCCGCTTCCTATTCTTGTAAACCTTACCTTCAAGGGAGGTTGGCATGTCATTCCCTTCTTATTTCCAAATATACTTTAAAACAGTGGATGAGGACTATTTGATGTGCAAGAAAAATAAATGTTCTTCTCTTCTGAATCCATCCACACTAACTTCAACTTTACTTCACACATATAGCCATATGCATGCATACTGCACTTGGCATGTCATTCAAAACAAAAGATTAAGACCTTACAAAGGATGAAATTTTCATAGTTACACATTGCACATATTAAATAAATTAAATTTAAGAAAACTTATATATATATATATATATGAAGCGGAATAAGTATATGTGGTAGAAGGTATGCGATTGCATGGAGGTGTGCTACTACAATAGAAAAGAATCTAAGAAAATAGATCGTGATGTCCATGTGAAAGTTTGGGTATTCTTGGAGCATTTTTGTTGGAATTAAGATATGATGATTTACAGAATCCCTACTACAGTGATATCTTTGTCTTGTTTTATTTTTGTTTGAAACTCATGCCTAACTCTTGCTCTTTTCTGATAGATTACCCCTGATGTGGGTAACACATGCCTAACTCTTAACAACTCCAGCTATTTCAAAATAATGTAGAATTAAGAAGTAATAGAAAATAAATATCAGATATGAATCACATTCATGCATAAAATACATTCACACATCCTATAAAAAATATATTAAAATACATTCACACATCCTGTAAAAAATATATTCACGCATCCATACATAATATAAAAGTTGAGCCACCACCCAGGCTCGCTGGATTAAATAAAAATGAGCCACCACCCAGGCTCGCTGGATTAAACAAAATGAGCCACCACCCAGGCTCGCTGGATTGAACAAAATGAGCCACCACCCAGGCTCCCTGGATTAAATAAAAATGAGCCACCACCCAGGCTCGCTGGATCTTACCTCAAAAAATGAAAGCAACTAGCTCGATCTCCACACGTGTTCCAAACAAAACCTATCATCATAGTTTACAAAAAATATATTAATGTCAAATATACATCCACAACATCTATTTGTCCAAAATTATACCAAAAGTGTTTCCAAAGTGTTTACAAAGTGATATATAGTACTGCTAAACAGAAGTTGATTTGTTCTGGAGATCAAGTTGGAGAAACTGGGCAGCATGAATCCATTTGCCATGTTTCCAATAACTTGTGAGAAACAAAACACAAATCAATATGTGTATAATCTACAATCGGAAAAATGTTTGCAGTACTTTAATTACTACTTTAATATAACATAACTCAAATTTTCTGGAAACATATACACAATCATAACTTAGTACTATCAAAAATCCCCAACTAACAAGCAGTAGAAAGATTTTGGAAACAAGTGTAATGTCTCCAAGCGTGAGAGTCACATGGTTGTGAAGCAAACTCTTCTAATTTATCTTTGACAGTTTCCTATATTTTAAGAGAGACAGAGAAATGCACTGTCACAAACTTCTTTAAATGCACTGTCACAACCTTCCTTTACAATTATACCTCTACCAGCAAAAGCCCATTTAAGGCCACGAGACTCCAGGACCCTCCCTGTAGAAGATAGAGATAAAATTCAGGAAAATGCATTATCTCAATAAGTAGAATAATCTCAAATATGTACCTCGAGAAGGTTACTGTTTCTGCTTCTTCTTGGGCTAATGATGATGCAACATCATACTGCAAAATACCAAATTGCAAAATAAAATGGAATCAAATTATCTGAAATACTTGTTGACATGTTTCTTCTATTTCAGAGAAATGAGGATCTACCAAGTTCCATGTCATGGAGATGGCAAGTCCAGAAAAATGGAAGTGAAACACCTCCAAACACCTCCAAACGAATCAGTTTGATTTGATCTGGGTTGAGAGTTCACTTTGGTATGGTCAGATGGACTGGTATAATACATCTGATCTGACAGAGCCATTTAGCTCTGTTTAACTACCTATTCAAGGTTCTTGGGTAACAAAAATTGAAGCGCAAAGTTTGAGATAGTAAAATATATATATATATATATATAAAGGAAGAGGGCAGTACATCAGATTTCTGTTTTATCTTACTAGAATCTTTCCATTTCGATGATCCAATTTTATGACATAGCCACAGACCCACAAACTACCATCTAACAAATTGTTTCACTAAGAAAAGATCATACAATAATACTAAGGCAGCCTCCATTCATGAACCTTTCAACTGAATCATAAACTCTATAGACATATTATCATAAACGATATCTCCTTACAGAGCCATGTGCAAACTAGAAGAGCACAAGGATCTAAACCAAAGTAAAGACAAATGACAACTAGCAATAAAAAGGGTTATGAGCATCTTCTTGTTACCTGGTAAATCAACGGTATTTCTCCTATACACACATATATATGTGTATATATGCAGAGATTTCCATGATACCTCTTTGATTTAAAGTAGATAGAGAACTGATAATATCAGATGAGATAATCCACATAATGAATGCACAAAATGAATTATGCACATTTTATAGTCAAATAAGCAATGTTGCAATAATATTAACAATTTTCACTTATATAAATAACCGACATAGGACCATAATTGCCAAGGCATCCAAGGCGACAAAGGCAATAGCCAACCACCTGTATTGAATAGAAACCACATGTTTCCCACATAATTGCCATTAGAATAAAAACATATATGAAGTCCTAAGAATTGGAAATATCACTGTCCAAAAACAAATGATTTATATCTTCAATATGGAATGAGGAAAAAAAGAAAAAAGAGCATGTAAACATTAAAGGATCCACTGTCCATAGTATTGTTCTCCACTGAAATAGCTCTGTTCCAAACCTTCTAGCACAGGAAAACCAGCAAACAAGAAGACCTACTTTGAGTAATCAATCATCATCCACAATTTCCTCATCAATTTCATTATTATCACATATGCCATTTCTTCTAGCAAAAGATAGGAAAAGCCCGTGTGAGCAAATCGAAGGAAGCAACCCGTCAGTCAAGCAGATCACATAGACTCTAGAAACACGAATATCTAATTTCCACCAAACTTCAGCAGCCTTATGATCAGAAGATCATCTAAACCTTCTTCCAGCAAGATAGATACAAAATCCTCATAAATACAGAAACAGACGGATTGCAGAAATCCCGGGCTTCTCCAGAAGGAGGTACCTGCGCAGCAAGATGCCTCAGTCAGCACAGATTCCAAATGCAGCTGAGAATCTTCCGCAATGCCGCCGAAGCATGCCACCTGCAAGTATCCCGAAGCCACCAACTGTTGACGGATACCTCCCCACCCTCCCAACTCGTAACACCACCAACTGTTGACGGATACCTCCCCACCCTCCCAACTCGTAACACCACCAACTGTTGACGGATACCTCCCCACCCTCCCAACTCGTAACACCACCAACCCCTCACCCAACCACTGGAGCACCTGCCAAGAACCCAACTTCAAGGACTGGGAAAAGTCCCCCGGAGTACGGAGACAACAACCAGCAAACTTTCGATCGAAACAGAGCTCAAAACCCAGCGGCAATGCTACTCCTGGGATGCCAACAAGAGCCGATGCATCAAATGGCATCGAATCCCTCACGCCAACAAGAGTCCCTCGCTGCGTCTCTCGCTGCTGCGCCGCTGAGCCCCCGTGCCGCTGTGGAAGAGATCTCGTCACGGCTACCAGCGCCACTGTGGAAGGGGAAGAGTCCTCGCTCCGCCTCTTGCTGCTCCAAAAGATCTCGTCCTCAGTCCCCCGCCGCTGTGGAAGAGGGAATGTGGAAAAGGGGCTCGGAAGTCAGAAGAGGGAAAAGGGGGGCGGGGGTAGGAAGTTTTGGGCGGGGGGCGAAAGTTCTTTTACGGCGACAATTATCATTGTTATAAAAGATTTGACAATTTTACTTAGTCGCCGAAAAAAGTTGCCACAAAAGCCTATAGTATTGGCGGGGAGGGGGGTTGTTTTCGCGGGCTGGGCGGGAAGGAAAAGGGGGGGGGGGGGGGGGGGGGGGTGGAGGGGGAGAAGCTTGGCGCGATTTTTGGGATTAGAGTTATATTATTATATATTAGTATTAAGATTTTGTGCATTAATAGGATTGTTTGGATCCCCATTTTTTGACATGGCATAAGCATGTTAATTAAATTTCAGCTCCAAATTTGTGCATTTTTCACATATTAAGATTTTTTGAATTTTATTTTAGAAGATGGATCGTTAATTTGGGATGCCTACGGGGTTTTGTACTTCTTGTGGCTATGTTTTAGGAACTATGAGCACTTTCAGCCAAAATTTTGTACATTCTTCACATATCTATAAATTTTCAATATATTTGGCATGAGCTGTTAATTTGGGGTTAAGAAAGTTTCACAATTTGGTGCACAACTATGCTATTTTGTAGGATAACATGAGTCATTTGCAGCCCACATTAAGTATTTTGGAGCTGAACTTATCTTCAAATTCATCACAATAAAATTATTTATGCCACCTCCTCAATAACTAAGTTTGAGCATAAATTGCGCTATGTACTGTTTGATGTATGTAGACTGCCTAACGAAGAAGCATAAATTATGTTGGGACTTCACTGACATTGATTTCAACAAATTTCGGCTCCAACTCGCTTGTGATTTTTTGTCAATGTTATTAAACAATGTATGAATGATGTTGTTACATTTTCATTTGAGTTTGTCTGGGAATGAGGTTGTCGACAGAATACTTTTGTAATTACAGGTACACATTTATATGATAATGAAATGTTAAGGCCCTCCAGAAAGTGTTCTACATGTGGCATTTCATTTTTGTTTGATGGTGTATGTCCAGTGATATGTGATGTATGTGTGAAAGTTGGGCTCTAAATGACTGATGTTTGGAGTCACAATAGCAGTGATGGACTTCAAAATAAGCTGTTGGGCTCCAAACTGTGTAGCAGTTGGGCTCCAAATTAGCTAATTTTGGGAAACTCCATGGTTTTTAATATTTCATGTTTTGGGGTATGTACTTGTCTCTTGAAAAAATTTAGGTTCCAAGAATATCACTAATATTTTTAAGCAACTTGTTTATTAGAAACAAATCACGAAACAACAAAAAATAATGACATTTCCCAAAACACAGTAGTTTGGAGCCCAACTGCTACAATTTTCGAGTCCAAGTAGATATTTTGGAGTCCATCTAATGTGTTTTGACTCCAAACTTGAGTATTTTAGAGCCCAACTATTGAACATTTACCACCATTAGATTTTACATTTTTTTTTTATTATGATGACCCTTCCATTTGGACATGTACTTGTCTCTTGACAAATTTTAGGTTCAAAAAATGTGACTAATATTTTTTAACAACTTGTTTATTAGAAATAAATCACAAAATAACAAAAAATAATGATGTTTCCTAAAATTGGGTAGTTTAGAACCCAACTGCTGCACACGTTGGAGTCCAACAAGGACTTTTGGAGTCCATCTCAAGTGTTTTGACTCCAAACCGAGCATTTTGGAGCCCAACTTCTGCACATACCGGAACAGGGTTACAGTTGTCGACAACCCAATAATAGCTGTCGACAACCTACAACCGTTGTCGACAACCATACTATAGTTGTCGACAACCATACTATGGCCCACCTGCAAGTTTCTTATTGGGTTGTCGACAATATAGTATGGTTGTCGACAGCCATAGACCGTAACCCTGTTCCGGTACGTGGAGAAGTTGGGCTCCAAAATGCTTGATTTGGAGTCAAAACACTTGAGATGGACTCCAAAACTGCTTGTTAGACTCCAACATGTGCAGCAGTTGCGTTCCAAACTACCTAGTTTTGGGAAACATCATTATTTTTTATTATTTTGTGATTTATTTCTAATAAACAAGTTGTTAAAAAATATTAGTCACATTTTTTGAACCTAAAATTTGTGAAGAGACAAGTACATGTCCTAAAGGAAGTGTCATCATAATCCAAAAAAAAATCTTGAAATCTAATGTCCAGCTATGTGCAGAAGTTGCGCTCCAAAATGCTTAGCTTTGGAGTCAAAACACTTGAGATGGACTCCAAAAGTGCTTGTTGGACTCTAACATGTACAACAATTAGGCTCCAAAGTACCCAATTTTGGGAAACATCATTAATTTTTATTATTTCGTGATTTATTTCTAATAAACAAGTTGTTAAAAAATATTTGTCACATTCTTGGAAACTAAAAATTGTCAATAAACAAATAATGTCCCAAAAAAAGGGTCATCACGACAAAAAAAAAATCTTAAAATCCAATGTTTAGGTATATGCAGAAGTTGGGCTCCAAAATGCTCTGTTTGGAGTCATAACACTTGAGATGAACTCCAAAAGTCCTTGTTGGACTCCAACATGTGCAGCAGTTGAGTTCTAAACTACCCAGTTTTAGGAAACATCATTATTTTTTGTTATTTTGTGATTTATTTCTAATAAACAAGTTGTTAAAAAATATTAGTCACTTTTTTGAACCTAAAATTTGACAAGAGACAAGTACATGTCCAAGTGGAAGGGTCATCATAATCCAAAAAAAAAAAAACTTAAAATCTAATGGTGATATATGTTCAGTAGTTAGGCTCTAAAATACTCAAGTTTGGAGTCAAAACACATTAGATGGACTCCAAAATATCTACTTGGACTCGAAAATTGCAGCAGTTGGGCTTCAAACTACCGTGTTTTGGGAAACGTCATTGTTTTTTGTTGTTTCGTGATTTGTTTCTAATAAACAAGTTGCTTAAAAATATTAGTGATATTTTTGGAACTTAAAATTTTTCAAGAGACAAGTACATATCCCAAAACATGAAATATTAAAAACCATGGAGTTTCCCAAAATTAGCTAATTTGGAGCCCAACTGCTACACAGTTTGGAGCCCAACAGCTTATTTTGAAGTCCATCACTGCTATTGTGACTCCAAACATCAGTCATTTAGAGCCCAACTTTCACACATACATCACATATCACTGGACATACACCATCAAACAAAGTGCACAAGTGCAATCCACGTAAGATTGCAGCCCATGTGGCGTCCAACGTGGCGTCACATGGTTTTTGTTTTTTTTTTGAAATTTAACTTTTCTATTTTGGAGCCCAACCCTTCTATTTTGGAGCCCAACCCTTCTATTTTAGAGCCTAACTTTCTATTTTGGAGCCTAACTTGCCTTCTGTTTTAGAACTCAACTATTTTTTAGGCTCCAAAATAGAAAGTTAGGCTCCAAAATAAAATTTTTGGGCTCTAAAATAGAAAGGTTGGACTCTAAAATAGAAAGACTAAATTTCAAAAAAAAAAAACAAAAACCATGTGGTGCCACGTTGGACGCCACATGGGCTGCAATCCTACGTGGATTGCACTTGTGCACTTCCTAGAAGTGCAGTAAGTCTTTCTCTTTTCAGTATACTTATTCATCAAGTTTATGTACCACTATTTTAATGTCTTATAACTTAAACCTCGGGCAATGTAAATTTATCTATTGAGCAATTAACTCATAATGTTATTACAACATTTTTTCTAGGTTCTAGTGACACTGATAAAGAAGCGAGCAAGAGACTGAGGAGTGAACATGAAGAACCATTTTTATACTTTTCTTTTTTGTCTCTTATTGTACAATTATTTGGTACCTACCAAGTGAAGAAGAACTATGACTGTGTGATATAAGGCTATTGTATGTAAATATAATATCATGTTTTCCTTCCACCTGCAAGTTGTTCCTCTTAATCAAATGGCATCTATGTGCACCTGAGTTTTTTCGCTGCACTCGGGGCGTCACAATGTAAAAATTAAATAGTAGTCATTTATGAAAATATTTGGCATCAAGAATAACATGATGTGCGTGAAAAATAAATTTTTATAAAAACTTTTATTTTTTTCTTCAACATTTAACTGATATTATCATATTTTAGAGATAATTACACATGAAATAGCACAATAAGTAATTTTAAGTAATTTTTTCAAGAAAGGAATTATTAGCAACTGTTGGCGACCGTCGCTTATACTTAAAATAAAAATTTTAAAAAATTTAATGATTTATATGATTCATGTTAAATATAGAAAAATGTTATATATTTATTATGATTAATAAAAATAAATATTTTATAATATATAGTTAATTAAGTAGTCGACAATAAGAACTTAAAATATGAAATAACTTAAAATATGAAATGAAATACATTTTGTGATATAAAAAAAATATTTACATCAACATGCAAACAAAATCTATTGACACTTACATACACAAACTGTTATGTTCATCAAAATATATAAAGTAACATGAT
Organism: Colocasia esculenta; assembly: GCA_014218235.1. Lineage (NCBI taxonomy): Eukaryota > Viridiplantae > Streptophyta > Magnoliopsida > Alismatales > Araceae > Colocasia > Colocasia esculenta. Next base: position 45,857,751 of record CM024755.1, read on the forward strand.
GTACATTTTTAGCGACGGCTTTTTAGAGCCGTCCCCAATACTATACTTTTGGGGACGACTTTTCTTTCAGCCGTCCCCAATACTATACTTTTGGGGACGGCTTTTTTATAACCGTCGCAAATACTCTTTTTAGCGACGGCTTTTTAGAGTCGTCCCCAATACTATATTTTCGGGGTCGACTTTTTTACAGCCGTCGCCAATACTATATTTTTAGAGACGACTTTTTTACAGCCGTCTCCAATACTATATTTTTGGGGACGACTTTTTTATAGCCGTCACAAATACTCTTTTTAGCGACGGCTTTTTAGAGCCGTCCCCAATACTATACTTTTGGGGACGGCTTTTTTATAGCCGTCGCAAATACTCTTTTTAGCGACGGTTTTTTAAAGCCGTCGCCAATACCCCGTCCCTAATAGTCACTTTTCTTGTAGTGTAGTTAATTATGGATTTAGCTATGGAATGATTTAGTCGCTGATCCGTAGTTAATTAGCTATGATTTTAGCTATGAAATCTTTTCGTAACTGATCTGTAGTTAATTAGCTACGACTTTAGCTATGGAATCTTTTCGTAACTGATCTGTAGTTAATTAGCTACGACTTTAGCTATGGAATTTTTTCGTAGCTGATCCGTAGCTAATTAGCTACGGATCAAGCTACGGAATGATTCTATAGCTGAGTCGTAGCTAAGTAGCTACGGATTAGCGACAGATTATTTCCATCGCAAATCTGTAGCTAATGTATCAATTTTGTGACGACATATTATCTGTCGCTAATCAGTAGCTAACTAGCTACGGATTAGCTACAAAGATTTCCGTAGCTAAATTCCGTAGCTAAACTGTATTATTCTTGTAGTGGGAGCAGCCAATAGCTATTCTTGACTAGAAGCTCCAGCACCTCCGGAACAAGAGTATTACGTAAGTGAAGGTTCTATGGCGGAACTTCTAACGAGAGGAGGCTACTTGGGAGCTTGAGGATGCAATGAGGAAGAAATATCTTCATTTGTTCGAGTAGTGTTGTTTAAACTTCGAGGACGAAGTTTCCTTAACGGGGAGAGGGTGTAAGGCCCTCGAATTTTGTCCTTTTATTTATATCATGTATGGATTCGTGCTTGTGTGTAAATATCATGTGTGCATATGTAGGTAACTATGTACATATTAGCTAGGTGTACTTACGTGTGCATGTGTAAATTAATTGTAAATAGTGGATGATTGCATGGTGTAGTAGTGTGTATATTATACTATATGTATTGCATGCATAGACATAGTGTACATAGGGTTTTGTGCATGGGTTTTAAGCTCTGGCCGAAGAGCAAATTGGCGTCAACATGGATGGACGTCCATGATGAGTCAACGTCCATGTCGATGGACACCAACACTAAAGTAGACGGCCATCTATGTGGACGTCTACTTCCCTGAATTTCTGTGCGCAGTAGACCCAGAAATCCCGGGATTGCCTTGCTCACTGATTGGGGAGATGTCCCCAACGGCTATCTCACCTCTCCCATCATCTGTGCACGAGATCCCAAGGCCAAGACTTATAAAACACCCCTCCTTTTGTATGGGAGAGCTCTCTTGGCTCTTTGCAAGAGGGAAACCCTAGCTATGAGGAAAAGAGAGAAAACCTGAACTTTGAAGGCTTGGATCCAGTGAATTGGAGCATCTTCCGGTGATCTACATCGACTGGGAGGTAGTCTTGACTTAGAGGAAGGCTTCTTCAACGACTGATTGCAGCCTACATCGACCTAGAACCTGGAACAAGAGGATCTTGGAGGCTTCTTGGCACTGCCCAAGGAGAGCTTCTCCAGCCATTTAGATCTCTTTGGAGAATTTTTCTGAGGCAAGTAACCCTTACCCGTTGTCCATCTGTATGTCTAGTAGGTCATAGGCATTTTCTGTGATTTATTTCGTGTCCTGGAACCCCTACATTCACCCATCTTTGGAGTTCGGTCTGTGTTTCTGCAAGGACAGGAACTTAACGGCATGATCTCTTTCCGTTAAGCTCTTCATTTGGCGGCAGACGATGCTACCGTTAACCTCTGTGAACAGCCAGCCTTTGCCGTTTAATTCTTCAGGACAGAACAGTGAGTTGTTCTTCCTTCTATATGACTATTTTCTGGATTTCCTTCGCATGAGGATATATTGTAAACATTATATGTTATGTAATATAGATAATGGAATGTGTTGTGAGATTTTTATGTATTTCTGCAATTAGTATAAATTGTTAGGTTTATGTGAAATGCATGTTAGATGAGACCTTGAATGTGGCAGAGTTCTGTTCATATGATCCCTGCGAAATTTCAGTGCCATAAAATTGTTGAGTGATGTGCATGTATGTCAGTCCTAGCACTGAAAATTTGGGAATTTTCCCATGACCATGCTATTTGTTATAATTTCTATATGGAAAAAAAGGGAGCATGTGTTGGATGTTTTCAAATTTCAATAAATTGTATGATGCTTGATAAATTCGGGGAAAATTCATGTGATAATATGAATGTTAGATGCAGGTTAGTGAACTGTTAAATCTGACCTTGACACTATGCTTCTATGATGAACTGCTTTATGAATGGCATGTGAATGAGTATTTTAATTTCTGTAAAATCAATGTAGCTCATAAAAATATGAAAATGTGCATGTGTAATCTAAGACTTGCCAACAACATGTGGTTAAAATTTCGTGTGATTGGGGCAACAGTAGATCAGGTTGTGAAATTTCCATGTGAAATTTAGTTATTAAAGTATGCTTATTGTGGTTATGATTGTTAATGAAATTCCCAACATGATTAGTGTAGATTCCTAAGTGTTAAACTCTGTTAACAGTAGCATCATGGTAGGGAAAACTAAATCATATGCCAAGTGGTGAAATGTAAGCCATATGTCCAATTGTGTGAGAACTATGTGTATAATAAACGAGAAAATGTGTAAAATATGTCGTGTGTGACACTTCTTCCATAGAGGGCTGTGGAACTGTACTGTGGAAAAGTCCCCACGGGAAAGTTCAATGTGTTTAGAATCTTATGGGCATTAGGATGAAATCCTGGAGGTGGACAAGTACCACTGGTTAGGGTGGAGATTACTTCTCCCGGTCTGCGTAGTACCAAGAGTCGTCACTGTGTTGCCTAGGTGGCGTCTATGTGTTATGTGTTATGTGAATGTGTCCTTCTAATGGTGGTTTGGGCTATGTGTCACGGCATCTAAATGTGAACAATGTGAATGTGTATATGTGGCATTGTGTAGTGTGAACATGTGAATGTGTAATGTGTAAGTGAACATGTGAATGCATAAATGTGTAAACATGTGAAACAAATGTGTTAGAATGTGAAATTGTGATTTTTGATATGATAATGTTAGATTCATGTCAAAACAGCAACCTTAATGTGTTTGTAATGGTGGTTTACATGTGCAAAAGTAGGTAGAATCCATGTTAGGAGTATTTCCTTTTTATTTGTGAAAATCTCATGCTTAATTTGCTATCATATTGTAGCTTAAATGTAAATGTAGCTCTCATGTGGATAGATAAGTAGAAAGCATGCGGTAGGTATTTTATTTTGGAATGACATGAACCATGTTTCTTGTGTTATAAAAGCTTGATAGAAGTATCATGGTAGGTTCTTCTTAAGGTTGTTCAAGCATGCTACATGTATTCATTAATGTCATTGAATGTAAATTGCCTATGCGACGTATGCATGTATGATGTGTATGGAAGTTACTTGCTGAGTCTTTTAGACTCACCCTTGCTTCGGCGTACAGGTTTAGCAGCTGATCCTACTTCCTTGGAGGAGACCGTTGAGAGCGACTCCGAGCGAGGAGAGTAGTTGTGGTGGATTATCGACTTGTACTTTCTTTCATAGTATGTATTTGAGACTTATGTTGAAACTTACGAAATTGTGGACGAACATTGTAATTTGAATTTCGTATTTCATTATGTGTACTTAGTTCCTTAAATTTCTATATGGATCATGTATGTTTAATGTGGATGATGAAATGAAAAGACAGTGGTTCTTCTACTTCCGCTACTCTGTATTCATATTTGTGTACATCTCAATCATATGCGTTAGTGCTTGGGTAAATGTCCCACTGGGACGAGACTCACTATTCCAACGTGGATTGGTATAATCGTACCGGTATAAGGAGGGTCGTCACAGTAGGAGTGTCATTTTCGACACATGATCACTTTAAACACGATCTTTCACTTAATCACATGATTTCATTCACTTATACACACAATTTAACTCCTTTCACATGCATTTTAAGTAAATATACATATCCCAGGTTACAGACCTTAACACTACTATTTCACAGTGTTACATTAAGCATAACAATGCCCTAACATGCTGCAAGTCACTGAATTTAACATAATTTAATTTAAACACATTTAACATGGCTTAGATACCCTTTTAAAATACAAACAGTACCTTCAGATATCAAAACAATATCAAATTTTTACCACAGACTCTAAACATGTAATACGTCATATGTCTAATTTTTTAGAATTTTCAAAATTGTAAATCTATTTTTAACTTTTAAAATAGATTTCATGCAATTTTAACAAATATTCACTTTAACATGGTATACAGCAAAACATTTTGTTCTAATAGGTTTAAAACATGTGAACAGTAACCCTAAGATCATGAAAATTTCCTATAACCATAACATGCAGCAAAATGATTTATTCAGAATTAACCCATGTCAAAACATGCTTATTTCACCAATGCAAAATTTATATTAAATAAAGTCATACTTAGAAATTCGACATAACCTTGTGAGTTGACCTAAATACCATACCTGACTAACCATAATTTTTACAGTATGCACAGACATCCAGAAATCTGGAAATTGTAATGCAAATATGGCAAACACAGTTCTGTGAAAATAGAAGAACTTGGTGGCAAGGGCCATGCCATCAAGGTCGGTTAACGACACAGGAAGCTGCCGTCAACTCAAGAACTTGGCGGCAACAAGGTTGTCGTCAACCTCCTATTTGCAGAAAGTGCAGACCGAACTCAAATAAAAGAGAGAATTGGGGGTTCCAGGACACGAAATAAAATCTGGAAAAATACCTAGAACCTAAGGGACATGTCTAGGGATGATACCCCTCAATTACTTGCCTGTAAATAAATCTCTAAAGGTTTAATTTATTAAAGAAGCCCTTTACGGCAAAGCCAAGAAGGTGAGATTTGTAACCCCAAATCTGGTCTTCCTGCTTATGCAGACGGTCCTCCAGAGTCGGGGAAGATTCTTCAACAGCAAGAGCACCTCCCAATCAAAGAAGATCACCAGAAGAAGCTCTCAACCACCGAATCAATCCTTGCAAAAGTCTGGTTTTCTCACAACAAACCCTAGCTTTTCCCTTCAAACCAAAGGACCGAATCTGGCCGAAATCACTAGGTTTTATAGGGCTATGAGTCGGGGTGCGCCTAGGATTAGGTTTTCCTACTGTTGGGATGGGCTTCCTAAACAGGTTCCAGAGAAAACGCAACTGTTTCAGATCTAGAATCCAAAATGTAGCAAGAGAAGTAAACGGTCACTTGGCTGCCGTTAACAGGAAGTAAACGTCAATCGATCTAGACATTTATATCCTCCGACCTTACAGTCAACGGCACACATGTTGCCGTCAACCTGCACATAACGTCAAGGGATGTTGACGTTAACTGGGATTTTAGGCAGAACATAGAAATATCAATCAAACCTACCTGCACAAGATAAATACATACAATATGCACAACAATAATTGGATACTATTTGCACATAAGTAAATAAATACTTATAATATGCACAAAATTAAATATACATAATGTGAACAAAATTCGAGGGCCTTACACCCTCTCCCCCTAAAAGAAAACTTCGTCCTCGAAGTTAGAACGAAAATACTAAACAAGCAGCTGGGGATACTTCTTCTTCATGGCATCCTCAAGCTCCCATGTAGCCTCCTCCCGCGAGAAATTCCTCCATAACACCATCACAAATGCAATACTCTTCTTCTTGAGGTGCTGAACCTTCCGATCTAGGATAGCTACTGGTTGCTCTACATACGACAAGTCTGGCTGAATCTCCACTGGCTCGTGACTAATAACATGCGACGGATCTCTCACATATCTCCTGAGCATAGACATGTGGAAGACTGTGTGCACACTTGCTAGCACTGGGGGTAAAGGTAGCTCATATGCCACGCTGCCCATCCGCCTGAGAATCTCAAACAGGCCAATGAATTTCAGACTTAGCTTTTTATGCCTGCCAAACTTGACCACGCCTCAGGTAGGTGAAACCTTAAGAAACACATGCTCGCCAACCTCGAACTCTAAATCCTTCCTCCTGTTGTCAGCGTAGCTCTTCTACCTATCATGCGCTGCAACCAACCTCTGCCTGATAAGCTGAATCTTATCCGAAGTCTGCTACACCAACTCCGGACCAACTAAATGCCTATCACCTATCTCCTCCCAGTACAAAGGAGATCCATAGGGTCACCCATACAGAGCCTCGAATGGAGCCATACCGATGCTCTCATGAAAACTGTTGTTGTATGCGAACTCCACAAGAGGTAGATGACATTCCCAATCACCCTTCCAATCAAGCACGCATGCTCTTAACATATCCTCGAGCATCTGGATCGTTCTCTCGGACTGGGCATCTGTCTGAGGGCGAAACACTGAACTAAGCTTCAACTGAGAACCCAAAGCATCCTGAAGACCCTGCCACAGCCTCGATGTAAATAGCGGGTCTCTGTCCGAGATAATGGACTTTGGCACACCATGCAACCTCACAATGCTGTCAACATAGAGCCTCGCCAAACTCTCCATGGACTGTTCCTTCGTCATAGGCAATAAATGAGTAGTCTTAGAGAAACGATCTACAATCACCCAAATCAAGTCATTGCCCTTAGCTGATCTGGGCAAACCCGTCACAAAATCTATAGTGATTGCTTCCCACTTCCATACTGGTATCTCCAACTTCTGCATAAGGCCCGATGGTCTCTGGCACTCGGCCTTTACGTGCTGGCACACTAAACACCTGGACACGAACTCAGCCACATCCTTCTTCATGCCAAACCACAAAAAAGATCTCTTCAAATCCTGGTGTAATCACGGGATTTGTATACCCTTTTGAAATTAATTGTGAAGGTGTAGGGATTAGGAACTGACCGTGATCGCCACCAATGCAGTCACCTCTTGATGTTCAGATAGAGGGCTGGCTACCTTGGAAAGGAAAGATGAAGAGGAAGGCATACCTGATAACGCGATAGAGAGGGCGTCGCGATGCTTTAACGTGAACGCGACGTAGGCAACGACGCCTTCTTGATCGCGACACAGCGGTCGTCGCCTTCTTCTTCAGTGGATGGAGACTTGGGTTCTTCATCTTCCTACTCCTCAGCCGGCCGAGGGGCACGAGCCTCACCTTGCTCTGACCTTTAAACACCTGCCAAAGTGATTCAAATAAACAAAACACCCATTAGAACTCGTGTGTAGATGATCTATTCAATGAAAAGCACGTGAACATGAACTATTATGAGGGGAACTCACAAGATTGGGGCTTTTAACCCCTGTGGGTGTTAAGAATAGGCGTGTGTGTTGTGATCTAATGTTAAACTAGAAAGAAAACGAAGCTATGCATGCATGAAATCAATGAAATAAAGAGAAGAAGGGAGAGGAGATTGTGTAGCCGATGGGAAAACGCCCTGGAGGGCTCTTGTTGATCGTCTGGAGGGGGAACTCTCTTCGTGGAAGATGAAGCTCTCTTGCTCAGCGAACTAAAGAATCTAGCCTTGCCCAAAAAGATGCAGAGACGAGGTACTTATGGGTGATTATTCCCAACTCGGGTCTGAGAGGAATAATGGGCAAGAGTCCAACTCTGGGTAAGTATGGCTGTGCAATGGCTATTGGAACTCGGAAAGGGACATGTTAGGAAGGTCTGCTCCGAATTTGAGAGGATTTGGATGTGATTTGGACGTCCAAATGAAGCAATTACCATCAATAGCATGGGTCCAAATTGGCTTCGGATTGAGTTTCCTATTTAAGGCCCTGAACGCGACGGCCTAGATGTCGCCTTCTGAATACGACTGCTCAATACATCGCCTTCCTCATATGGAAGGCTGACTTGAGTCATTTTGTGATTTTATGAGGATTTAAAATGTGAAATTATGATGGCGACATAGGGGCTGTCATTTTCAGGAAGGCGACCTAGGGCCTATCGCCTTCTGGTCTTTTCTATATTTCGGCATGTAATGCGTCCAATTAGCCATGTACAGCCTTCAGGATGAAATATCGGACTCTTATACTCAGAGAGCTTATAGTGAAAGAGATTGATTTGACTAGGAAGAGTCCTCCAGGGCGATGAACTAATAGAAATGGTGTCATGATCGGAGAAAGCCAGCTTGACGATGATGACCCAACGTGGGGCGTCAATGATACGACAAGGAATTTTGCTCGACTTATGGGTCAGAAATGGGTGTCTACAGATTGCCCCTCCTTGATGCCTGCTTTGCAAGGGAGTGGAGCGGTGATGGAGTGAAAATGGCGTGAAACGGTGATGTAGCGGAATGAAGCGGAATGAGCTGAAAAGCGGGCATCAAGGTAAAGAGACACCCATTCTGGACGAATAAACAGTGAGAATTATCTGGCTAACCTCGATCATGGCCGGGAATAGAGTGCGAGGATGGTTCCTATTTGGGACGAATGAAAATCAAAGAAAAGAAATGATCAACCTCCTGATTCAAGAGGTACCCTGGCTATCTTTAGCGTGCAGGTTTTGTTCATTAGGGGATAGGTGCTGCCCGGCGGGTCGATTCGACTCTGGCCTTCGAGCGGGTCACGACTAATGAGCGGATCGGGGATAAAGGGAATGATTGTTATAATGAATAGGGATGAGAGGAATCCTGCATAGGAACCATCACTGGCGGACTGGACCGAGCACAAGCTCGAGGAAAACTTTCAAATTCGGAGTGGAATTCTTGTCTGGAAATGAGGATCTGGGTTGGGACATCATTGAGAAGCTGACTTTGACAAATCATGATTCATGAAGCTCAAAATTCCTACATGATGCATTCTGGGCTAAATAAAAAAGGAAATCATAAAAACGAATGCAAAGAAAGAGAGAAAATAACATGTATTCAAGGATAATATTGCTAGACAATATGAGCAAAGGTGAAGACACTTCGCATCCCTGACGTGCGATAGAATCCATCGTCCCCGAGTCATATCACCCAACAGCCTATCCAGCGATTAGTAGCGTGCACTTAGATCATCCTCGTTTTTGATGAAGGGGAACTCAGATCCTGGAACACACTGAGAACCAGCCGGTGCTTGAGCTGATATAATAGTGTAGATATCATATAGTAATGCGAAGGGATTAGGGTTAGAGATACTTACCTGACTTACTTGACGGGCGTCTCTTTTTTCTGAATTTTCTGGATTTTTATGGATTTTCCTGCATTTTCTGATTTTTATGGATTTTCAATAATCAAAGCAATAAAGATAGACATGATACAATGCACCAAACAGCGTCATCAAAGCATATGTGCAAATATCCTGAACAGTCACAGAGGAATAAGCAAGACAGCACAGACTGGTCAGAAGGCGACATAGGGCATGTCGCGATGCGTGACTAAAGAAGACGACGCAAGGCCTGTCGCCACCTTGAAGGCGAAGGGTCGATACGTCGCTTTCATAGGTTTCTCAACCCGAGCTCAAAAACTTTCAGCATAGGACTTGGTTTTGACTCCCACTTAGACTCTAAGTGTTCTCCACTCAAGGTCCCACTCCTAATTGGTCTTCTCTACCCTTTCCTAGCAGGAATAGGATCACTATGGCTCTATAAATAAAGGGGATGAGAAGCCAAATTCGGAGCTCTCACCTCTCTCTTCTTTTCTTCAAGTCTTGCAAGCTCTCATGGCCATGAAGAGAGCTCCTCTTGATCCCATGGGTGGGGAGGCGGTCTACGAAGGTCTGAAGCGTGCTCGGGCGACCTTTGAAGCTCTCATGAGGATTATGGACGATCCCAACCACTTGAGCCGGAGCGAGGAAGTGAGAGAGGTAAGTTGGTTGGTGTTTTCAATTTTCATGATTTTGTGCTCCAAATTTTTTCATTAATTTTGTGTTCTTGTTCTTCCTCTTTTCTCTCTTTTTCTTTTCTTCCCCAGCTCTTCCTCGGCTCTCGCCGCTACTCTAAGCTCACTTGGATTGCCCCGATGATCAAATCTCTACCCATGTATGTCATTAGGTTCTTAAGAGAGTGGGGTTTGGGTGGGATTTTGATAGCGGCTCACAATTACCACAAAATTTCCTTTGATTGGCATAGTATCACGGCCTTGATAGAATTATGGCACCCACAAACCCATACTTTCATTTTCTCCAGATTTGAGGCGACCGTCCTTTTAGAGGAGGTCGAGGCCTTCCTTGCTCTTCCCAAGACCAAGCCCGGGGACGAGCAAAACATAAGCTACACGGTTGAGCCCATTAACCCGAAACTTATCCTTGGAGAGTTCATGACCGATCCGGGGGATGTCTACACCATGATTAGCCCACAATTCATCCATCTAGTGCCGTTGTCTAAGTGGGTCATATCCAAGTATAAGGACAAGAGCGTAGACCACCGGGATATCACCAAGGCCGTGGCCATATGCTTGTGTGGGGTGGTGCTCTTCCCGTCCGGGGATCACCTTATAGACTATGCTAGCCTTAGTGCGATTAGTGGGGTATGGCGAGGACTTTCACTCTCTCATGCCGTCTTGGCGTATCTTTACTCGGGCCTTACCTCGGCCTCCACGGGAGGTTTCCTTTATGGCTCTATGATCCTTCTAGAGTGTTGGTTGGGTGTGAGGATTAAATTCAAACCGGTAGACAACCCCACCACCGACAGTCGGATCTTCGGGTGTCATCTATTGAACTTTATTGGCGGGGCGGCCAAGTTCTCCGACAAGGTTTTATGCAGGACGGAGGACAAGAAGACAAGGAGTGCATGGCGCCTCTACTTCAGTACCCTACCAGTGGAGCACTTTGCTTTGGGCGTAGCGGAACTTCACGGAGCGGAGATCCGGCTACCACTCGGACGCGGCTTGGACTTGCAATTGATAGGGAATATGGCGACCGTGCTCTACAACCCGTAGTGGTGCTACCTACAGATCGGGAAGCCGAGGACGAGAGTGCTTTCACCATCACACTTGCCTACCGTGAAGAAGCGACGCTTGGGGAACCTGGAGGATGAGCAGGCCATGCGGATCGCACTGGTCTTATGGAGGGCGTGCGCTACCCATGCACTCCTGCCGAGACTTGACGAGGACCGGGAAACGTACCAGGCATACCTCTTGGAGCATGAGAAGATTCAGCCACTGAGGGGACCGTGAGCTAGAGAGATAGACTTGATTGCACTTTTTGATGGGACTTGGTGTGGTGAGATTGATGCTTGATGTAAGGGGAGTGAGACATGTTATTGATGTAAGCATTGGTTTATTGCAATGAGCATTGATTTTTAGGAGTTTTTGTGCACTGGTTTCAGAAGGCGACATAGGATGTGTCGCTTTCAAGAAGGCGACCGGTCAACGGTCGCTACCATAAAAGTGAAGGCGACATAGGCACTGTCGCTACCTGGCCAGAAGGCGACACAGACCCTGTCGCGTTCACAGGTCCCGGGGTAGTTTGAATTCGGGCCGAGCGCCCTTCTTCTCCTTTCCCTTCTTTCAAACCTTCTCTTCCTTCTCTTCCTTCCTTCCGGCTATTTCCTTCCTTCCAGCCTTCCCCTTCAACCCTCTCTCTTCTCTCCGTCAAGCCCCCCCTTTCTTCCTCCTCTTATTTCTCTCCTCCTTCCTTCTTCCTCTCCTTTGACAACCGGCGATGGAGGGTGACGGTGGTGGGCAAGGAGGTGAGGGCAGCAGTCGGCGGTCCAAGAAGTCCATTCGGCGTCGGCAACTGGGTGAGGGGACGTCGACGGCTGCCCCGGATCCTCCCCCAGTCGTGCCAATGGAGGAGGAGCCCGCACCGTCGATGGGAGACGAGGACGAGCCGGTCGGGCCCAAAAAGGTAGGTCTCCGAACTCTAAGCTTTGAATGTGGGATGTGGGGGGTGAGGAGCACCCATTTGTAGGGCAATTTGCCCGAGGGAACGGTCGAAAAACGGAGGAAATTCCGTCTCGGTTCGGCCCTGGTAATGCGACAGACCCACTGTCGTATTACAAGAGCGAAGGCGACACCTCCCATGTCGCCTTATTGAAGGCGATAGGGCGCCTGTCGCAATGATAAACTAGGAAAGCGAAGGTGGTTCTGTCGCCTTAAGAAGGCGACAGACCCCTATCGTCTTATCAGGACAGAGAGTGATTTGCACTCTTTCTTTCCGACTTCTGACCTTTTGGTGTTTGCTTTGCAGAGTGAGTTGCGGTCCCGGCTCGGGTGAGTAGTGATCCGAGCAATTTATGACGGCTTACCGGACTTCCAAGTACGCCGACTGGAGGGCATTGGTTTGGGCATTTCTGCGATTGGAGGAGTTGGCGCCAGACGTGGCACTCATCCAGGCGCTGAAGGAGAGGTGGGACCTGGAGTGCCACACGTTCCTCTTTCCGTGGGGGCACATGGTCCCCATGTTGGAGGATGTGGTACGGATCACCGGCCTGCGAGTGGAAGGCCAGGCGGTGACTGGGACCACCTATACCAGCTACCAGGAGCCGGTGGAGAGGCTACTTAGACTGGAGGTGAGGGGAGAGAGGTCCTCGCTAGTGCAGCGGACGGTGCTGCAGGCGAGCCTAGGGGTGGTGAGTGCACGCCGCCAGACGGGGGAGGAACAGGCGGAGCACATGGAGTGGATGACAGATGACGCCAGAGCGGCGATGGCGGAGGAGGAGGGAGAGGCAGCTGACAGAGACTTACGGCGGTTCCCGACCCTCGTGATCGGGAAGATGATACTGGGGACCAGAGGGGACCCAGTTGGCTACCGGTTCTTGCCCCTGCTAGAGGATCTGTCCAGCGTGGGCAACTACGCGTGGGGTGCGGCTCTCCTGGCCCACCTCTTTGACAGTCTGGGCACCTCCAGCAAGGAGACAGGTGTCTCAGGGTTCTTCCCACTACTACAGGTATGCTTCTCACCCTTACCCTTTACTGCTTTTCTTGCTTGTCTTAATTAACTGTGGTATTGACTCGTATTACTTTTGCAGGTGTGGGCGTACTACCACCTCCCCTCCCTGGGTCGCGGGGTGGCGAGGCGACGCGGCGCTGTACCTCTCCTGCAGCGCTGGCGGTTTTGCCGCGACGAGCGGTCCTTGCGGCGACAGGTGACGCTCATCCATGATGCGTTGGACATTGTCCCCTTTGGACATGTAAGTACTTCTACCCTTAACCTTTTCCTTTACTTTGCTTATTTGACAATTGACTGTCGGGTCTTTACTTGTGGTGTGCAGGTACAGTGGACTCCTTATGTCAGGGAGGACGACGCCACCCAGCCATGGGTTGAGCGGGGCCGTCCCTACTTCGGTAGGGACATTTGGCTTCACTGTTTTAACACAGTGGTCCCGCTCCACCACCGGCTAGTGGCGCGGACACTGGGACTCCACCAGGCGGTGGTGGAGTTCCCGACCCGACAGAGGTCATGGGAGAGGCCCGGTCGCAGCTTCCGGGGAATCTAGTACGTCATGGACTGGACAGTCCGAGTCTGAGAGCAGCTGGACGACTGGGAGCGGCAAGGGAAGTAGGTGGTCTCCGAGGCTGCCAGCGACAAGGACTACCTTCGGGCCTATGCCTGGAAGTATGGGGCCCAGGTGTACAAGGGGTCCTGACGACCGATACGTATTTTACTACTTTCAGTCACTTTGAGTTCTTAGTTGATTATGTGACTGATTTGGCTTGTGTTTGTAGCTTGACCCCGAGGGACGGATCTCCTCGCTCGAGGGCATCCTCCATTCCACTATCCAGCAGCGAGATGACCTCCAGGCGGTCGTGGACCAGCTGGTGAGTACCTCGTGCTTTACCATTCCATTTCTAATTGTGGTTGACTGACCCTTGATGTTTCTTTTGCAGCGGGCAGAGTTGGACAGGGCTCAGCAGATGGTGAGAGGTGCTTCCTCCTCCCGAGAGGATCCTGGCTGCTCCGTTTTGGAGGGCCAGCTAGCGTCAGCGACGGCCCGAGCGGAGGACGCCCTCGCCCAGCTGCGGGAGCGGGTAAGTTATTTATTAGATGCCCCTAGGCTTTTGCTTCTTTTATGATTTCTGACAAGATTTTTCTGATATTACAGGAGCAGGAGCTGAGGACCGCCCTGGCGCGGACGACCATGCTGGAGGCAGAGATGGCGGAGCTACGCCTACGCCCCGAGGCAGCGGAGGTGGCACGGTGGCGCCAAGAGGAAGAGGCGGCGGCCCGCTGGCAGCAGGAGGCGGCGGAGGCGAAGCGCTGGCGCCAGGAGGCGGAGGAGGCGGTACGACTGTGCGCCGAGGCTGGGGACCTCCGCACCCAGCTGGGGGAGGAGAGGCATCGCGGCGACATGTTGTGATCCGAGATGAGGGGTCTGAAGAGGGCCCTGGCCTTGGTCGGGCGCAGCCGGTCAGTGACCAGCAGGAGCGGTATCCCGAGCGGGTCCACTGGGCATTACCTGACGGGTTCCTCCGGACGGCGGAGGAACGAGGAGGAGGAGCGACGATGGCACGAGAGAGCGCCAGAGGGCAGTAAGACCGGACCGACAGTGATGGCCCCTCCATCTCCCCGCCTGCCTGAGGGTACGGGGGAGAGTGGTTGAGGGTTTGTACCCTTTGCTCTTTCCTTTTTGACATGATGGTGTACATGATATGAATGGAATGAAACCCTTTGTGTTTTATGGTTTGCGACTGAGTGAGAGTGACGAGCGAGATATGAGTGCCGCTTTTTCTGTCCTGCACATTTAGACAACCACGAAACAAGTCAGATATGTTCTTAGGCTTAGCCCCTTGCCTTAAAATGCGACGAGTGAGCGACCTTGATAATTCGTCAAGGGGCTAAGCCTTATTAAATAGGCAAAAGATGCGAATAATCAAATGAAATGCATGTACGCAAATGACTTTGAATTTTGAAAACATCATTTTTGAGATTTTTGGAATATTCAATTTTTTAGGGTTTTGGAAATATTGGATTTTTTGGAGTTTGGGGAATATTTGATTTTTTTTGGGGGGGTTTTGGAAATATCTAATTTTTTTGGAGTTTGAGGAATATTTGGTTTTTTAGGGTTTTGGAAATATCTGATTTTTGGAGTTTGGAAATATCTGATTTTTTGAAGTTTTGAGGAATATTTGATTTTTTTTGGGGTTTTGGAAATATCTGATTTTTTTGGAGTTTTGGAAATATCTGATTTTTTTTTGGGGTTTTGTTAGCGCCTAAAGTTGGCGTTAGCCCTTCCTAAAATAACACACGCGAGACGGAAGGTACTCGCATCTTCTGGCCACAACACTTAAACCGATTGGAGCCGCTGGTCAGGAATGTTGATCACCTCCGGTTCTCGCCATAGGGCTTTCTAAGTTAGGACGTGCGTAAGGGGTGACAATGCCTCGGAAAAACCTACCCTTGGTTGATGCTGCGACTAACTAAGCCCCACCCAAGAGGTGACTCAGCCTTATAGGGAGAAAAACGAATATTTTAAGGAAAGTCTTGTGTGGGTATAGGGATGTTGGGTTCGGCTACTTCCCACAGCATATCATTCGGAGATTGGGTTTGTTGTGGAGGGACTTTATGGTCTTTTTCTATGGACTTGCCTTGCTTTGGGGCATGCGTACGACCGGGCTCATTAGTGTCCCGCGGGGACTTTGCCACTCTTTGCCATGCCCCTATTGTATTATGGATTTTCTTTTCTTTTCGTTCCTTTGCTTCTTTGCCCTTTTGTTATTTTGACCGTCCCTATTTGAGACTTCCTCTTGTCGGGGTATGCTGTAGGTTGAGGACCTCACCCTTACGACCCTTTTGCCCCTACACATCGACCGATTAGGAGAGAATGACCGATGCATCACTAGAGTAGGGCCCGCATAATTGCAGCAACGACCAAGTGTAGTCTTATCCGGGTTTGCCGTGTGCGTTTGTGTTAATCCCAACTTAGAGCAGCCCTTGGCAATTAGAGAGGTATCTTAGATTCCCAACATGGGGCTACCCCCCAATTCAGGTGTTGTGGCCTCACACCTATAGGCCTAAGGATAGAAACGTTTGAGGTACAACCCGTTCCACAGATGTGATAATTCGACGCCCTCAGCATTGATTAAGCGATATGTATTTCCAGGGTAGACCTCCCTCACAACGTACGGACCCTCCCAGTTGGGTTGCAGTTTGGACCTAGGACCTCTGGGTTTGATAAAGATGCATTTTAAGACCATATCACCCTCTTGGAATTTCGTTCAATTACCTTCTTTGAAAAGACCTTGAGATTCTCCTTTGGTAGGAAAGCACATGGTCGGCTGCCATAAGCCACCTTTCATCTAAAAGTTCCAATTGGACTAGTAACGCCTCTCGACGTTCATCAAGATTAAGTTCCTTGTCTAGTTGGACTCTTAGTGAAGGAATTAGGATCTCATATGGAACTACCGCCTCCATCCCGTAGGTGAGAGCGTATGGGGTTTGTCCCGTGGGAGTGCGGACGGAGGTGCGGTAGGCCCATAGAGCCTCTATTATCTTCTCTGGCCAGTCGGCGAATTTATGCGACTCACAGGTTTTCTTTAAGATTTTAAGAAGGGTTTTGTTAGTTGCTTCAGCTTGTCCATTGCCTTATGGGTAATACGGTGATGAATGATGCAGCGTGATGTTGTATTTCTTACAGAGGTCTTGGACCTCTTGTGCGATGAATTGCGGCCCATTGTCCGTGACGATGCTGCTTGGCACTCCGAACCGCGAGATGATGTTTCTCATGATGAAGCGGCACACCGTGGACGCTTTTATTTCTGTGAAGGCTTCAGCTTCTGCCCACTTGGTGTAATACTCAGTCGCAGTTAGGATAAATGACTTTTGTTTGGTTTGAGCATTAGAATCACCGAGAGGGTCAACAATGTCGAAAGCCCACATGGAGAATTGCCATGGTGTGGAGAGTGGGTGTAATGAGGAGGAAGGGGCATGGATTTTATTGGCATGGAGTTGACACTTGACACACCTACGGACGTAGATGGTACAGTCCTCTTCTAGGGTTGGCCCAGTAATAGCCCTGCCTAATGATCTTCTTTGCTAGCATCTGACCGTTGACGTGCCCTCCGCATTCACTATCATGGACCCCTTCCACCACCTTCCAAGCTTCGTCATCGGTAAGGCACCTTAAAAGGACTTCATTAAGGGCTCACCTGTACAGAACTTCTCCGAGAACTATGTACCTTAAGGCGGCTCTTCTGATGGCCCTACGGTCTTCTGCACTTGCCCCTTCAGGATATGTTCCATCCCTACAGTATTGTTCTATCTCAAAGTACCATGGCAGTTCCTCTTCATTCAGGATCTCCTCGAGCTCCGTTATCATGACTTGCTGCGCTCCTCTTTTCCTAGCCCTCTCTTCTAAGGTTGCCCTAAGGTCGCTAAACCAAGGGTCCTGGGTAGATGGAACATTGAGATGCTGGACGACGATTGTCTCAGTCCGACGACTCAGAGGGAAGGATAGGGATGAGGCTAGCAACGCCAGAGCGTCGGCCAGGATGTTTTGGGAACGAGGAGTGTGGATCTAGATGAGCTTACGGAACTGCCTTGCCAACAGCATGACCAGGTCTTGATATGGCTTGAGCTTCGGGTCACGAGTGTGGTAAGTTGCGAGCACCTGCCGCAGGACGAGCTGAGAGTCTCCTATAATTCTGAGGTGCGATGCCCCCAGCAGATAAGCATGCTTGAGACCAGCAAGGAGATCTCATACTCGACATGTTGTTGGTAGCGGGGAAGGTGAGTTGATATGCAAAGGGGATGGTAATGCCTCAGGGGTAAGCAGCACGGCTCCAATGCCCCGTCCCTGAGAGTTGAGTGCACCATTGAAATGAAGGGACCAGAAGGGGTCTTTGATTATGACTGAGAGTTCCTCATCGGGGAATTCCTCTCGGAGGGAGTCACTGTGAGGGAGTGGTAGATGGGCTAGATGCTCGGCGATGGCATACCCCTTGATGGCCTTTTGGACCATAAAGGATATGTCAAACTGGGAGAGGAAACTCTGCCAGCGTGCCAGCCGATCGGAAAGGACGGGCTTTTTAAGTAGATATCGGAGTGGATCCATCCTTGAGATCAGCTTGACCTCGTAGGCTAGGAAGTAGTGCTTGAGCTTTTGGACTACCCACATGAGTGCGGCACAAATTTTGTCCGCGGTGGTGAGCTTGGATTCAGCGTGGTTGAAGAGCCTAGAGAGGTAGTACGCTGCCCTTTCTTTCCCAGATTCGTCATGTTGAGCCAGGACAGCTCCTAGGGAGTCCTCAATGACTGAGAGATATAGGATTAGCGGTTTCCCGGGTATAGGAGGCTGTAAGACTGGGGGATTCATGAGATAACTTTTAAGCTCATCGAAGGCTGCTTGGCATTTGTCATTCCATTCGAATTTTGCCCCTCCTTTCAAGAGATCATAAAATGGGCGACATCTTTGCGAATGCTGGGAGATAAATCTTCTGATGAATTGCAAACGCCCGATTAGCCCTCTTAATTGTGTGATGTTCTTTGGAGGCGGCATCTCTGCTATTGCCTTGGCCATGTTTGGATCGATCTCAATGCCCCGCTTGCTGACTATGAAACCTAACAGCTTTCCTGATGAGACCCCGAACACACATTTTTTCGGATTCATTCTCAGCTGATACTCTCTAGACCTCTGCAACACCTTGGCTAGGATTTCGGGGTGTTCTCTCCTAGTTCTTGACTTCACCAAGATGTCATCCACGTATACCTCTACATAAACGTGCATCATATCGTGGAAGATGGCCATCATCGCCCTCTGATAAGTAGCGTCGGCATTCTTTAACCCAAACGACATGACTACATAGCAGTATGTTCCCCAGGGCGTGGTGAAGGATGTTTTCTCTTGATCTTCAGGAGATAGACGGATTTGGTTATATCCTGAATACCCATCCATGAATGAGAGGGTCTCATACCCAGCAGTATTGTCGATTAGCACATCCAGATGAGGAAGCGGGAAGTTGTCTTTCGGACATGCCTTATTCAAATCCCTGAAGTCGATGCAGATTCTGACTTTGTCGTCTTTCTTCATGATAGGGACTATATTGGCCACCCAGTTCGGATAAAGCACTACCCTGATGAATCTAGCCTTATGGAGTTTATCTACTTCGTCCTTCATCTTCAAGGCTTTGAGTGGGTGGAACCTTCGGAGTTTCTGCTTGATTGCCTTTGCCCCTTCTTTCAGTACCAGTCGGTGCTCCACTAGTGAGGGGTCTAGACTGGGCATGTCCTTGTGAGACCAGGCGAATGTGTCCTTGTACTCCCTCAGGATTTGCACCAGTTCTTCTTCTTCATCAGGAGGGAGATTTGCTGAGATAATCACAATCATGGGATCTTCTTCTGTTCCAAGGTTGACTTCCCTAGTAGATTCATCCACTACCGTTGTAGGCTCATCGAACCTCCTTACTCCACTGGCATATTTTTCGGCAGCGTCATCTACTTCGCTATCATCTTCATCGACTGGGTCCTCATCATTCATTATTTCGTAGACACCAAACCCGTCGTCTATAAACACCCCATCCTGCTCAAACACTTCTTCGAACACCAACGCTTCTCTCGTGAACTCCTCTATCAATAGCAGCGCTTGACACCGCCGAGCTAGCTCTTGAAGATATCTTCGGGGAATAGCTTTTCCCCGCTGCTTCCTAGGGCGGTGCTTGGAATTGGCGGATGGCGGGCTGACCTGACTCTCTATCCTTGGCCTATCTACTCTAGACTCACCTACCCTAGACTCTCCTAAACTAGACGACTCTACAGGACTGGGGGAGGACATGGTGTCCTCGAAGAGAATGGCACCTAGTGAAGGAGCAGAAGGGGGACCCTCAGTCGAGGTGTGCTCCTGATCAGCAGAGTGCAGGACGTATGCCGGCTCCTCGACCTCAACGTGCATTTGAAAGTGGACATTTTTTTTTGGAGATCGGAGGAGAGCATGAAACAGGAGAGGGTGACCTCATGGTCACCTGGATCAACTTGAAGGGCGGAGAGGACAGCCGGTGGGAGCTCGGGTGTGAGGAGGGTGTGCGCCACCGTGAGGAGCTGAGGAGTCAGCTGGATCAGCAAAGGAGGAGAGGATGGGACTGGCTGGGAAGGAGGGAATCCAGGAGGATGGGTGGAGGCTAGGTAGGTGCCTCTCCAGAGTTCATCAATGGTCTTCCCCTCTTCGTAGGGGATGTCCGGCTCTCCTATGTCTGAGGCATCACTCATGAGCTGCCTTTTAGATGTGATAGCAACGGGTGGATCTAGCAATTCTTCCGCAGCTGGCGGCCAGGTTCTCTCCTCTTCCCAGAGCAATCGGGTGAAGACGATGGTGATGTCTTCTATGTCGAACCATCTATACCACTCAGCCTCTGGGTCTCCTGTCATTCTCCTCCTGGTCGGACGGAGGGCTTCTAGGGCTCTATAGGTCAGCAACGAGGCCATGTGCCGAGAGAAGTTCGGGCCATGCACCTCGTGCTGTGAGAGTTCTTCATCGACTACCATGGTGTTGTATCCAGGTTGGGTAGGCCCCCTGATAAAGTGACACCAGAGTGTCCAGGTGAGTGGCTCTCGATCGGCCTTAAGAGTGGATGTGCTGGATGACCATGGTTTGGATTTCTCCCTGTACCCTAAGCCCCATTGGCTTTTCGTGACGATGTCGGGGATGGGTTTGACTATACCTTGTAGCTCTGCCCCTAGGCCCTTGCCTTCTTCATACCCCAACTTCATCATAATTTGCCACCCCTTTGTGCTTAGTGGCCCTTTTCTCTTGACCGCATTGACCCGGGCTAGGTTGACCTCTCGCTGGGACTGGAACGTGTAGCTCCAGGGGTAGTTGATGTCTAGCACTGAGACGATGGGTTTGTTGGCTGGCCACACAGCTGGGAGGGGGGTATCGTGGAGGGCATCTACGGAGTGGGTGGTGGCTATGCTCTTGACCTTGATGATTCTCCCTTGGAACAGGAACTTTAGGCATTGGTGCGCGGTAGATGGCACACCCCGAGTGCTCCAACCATGGACGCCCTAAAATAGCCTTGAACATGGGATCGATATCTAGGACGTAGAAGTCCACCGTGACGGCGAGGGGTCCCAGTTCGGCTTGCACAGTTACCATGCCGTGGCAGGATCTTCTGGAATTGTCGTACGCGGCAATGGTGGTGGGGCGTCAGGCCTCAGCATACTTTCCGACAGGTCACAGGCTCTTAGCGTACTCAGCGGGCAGACGTTTATGGATGCTCCCGTGTCGACCAGTGCCGCTCCCACTGCTATATGGTTGATGACTAAAGTGACACAGAGGGGGAGCCTCCTGGCTTCTGGGGGTGCTAATTCACTTTCTGCAAATGTGATTGCCGGCCCACGAGTCACCATGGCCAGGGCACTAGGTAGCTTGTCTGCCATCATGTCTTCATTCACTACCACCTTTTGCAGGAAATTCCTCAGGGCTTCCTGGTGCTCTTTAGACTTCTTTATCAACTCCAGAATGGAGATCTTGGCTGGCACATGGTCCAGGTGCTTGAGGATGTCATAGTGGGTTCCAGGTAGTGGCTCAATCAACCCTCATCTTGTGCTTGTTGCTAAGCTTATTGTTGCTGTGGCGACTGCAAGACCTGCTGGGGGTTTGTGGAAGTGGTGGTGGTGGAGATAGGTGGGTACGGGCGGCGGAAAGATTCTCCCGCTCCGTAGGGTGGTCGGATTGGTAGGTGGCTGTCTAGCGGAGGATAATGTTGCGGTGGAGAGTTGGTCCGGCCCAGGTGGTGGTAGGATGATGGGTGAGGGAATGGATATGATAGGGGGTACAGGGATGGAGACAGGTGGAGCGAAAGGTAAGATGATGGGTGAGCTAACAGCTGGCGAGGATGCTGAACTGACGGGCAGTATGACGGCGTTGGCCATGGAAACTACAGAAGGGACTGACTGGGGAGCCGTGTAGGCTGTTTGTATTGTTTGGGATTGGACAGGATATTGGTTAATGGCCATCATCTGCTGAACATCTAATTCATCATCGTACGTCCAGTTTGCTTGCGGAGGAGGGTGGTGGACGATGGGGTTTACCTGGGCAGGTCGTTGTGGTGGTGGGTTTGGAGCTGGTGGATGGTTAGGTAATAGGTTGTGGACGATCCTGAGGTCCTGCAATGGATGTTGGTGTTGGTGTTGTTGTTGTTGTGGAGGGTGTGGTTGGCGCTGCTGCCTTTGCTGCTGTTGTTGTCTCTGCCTTTCTTTGATGTCTCCGATCACCTGCCGGAGGGCTATCCAATTTATCCTTTTCTGCTCATGCAAGTCATACACCAAGTCCTTGAATGTGAAGCACTGATCGATGGTATGACCAGGCTGCCTGTGGAAGACACAGTATCGGGTTTGATCCACACTTGGGTTCAGAGGCCTCTCAGGAGGGAGCCTAATGGCGTCTGTGGAGAGCAAGGCCAAGAATATGTTAGAGAGTGTCTCCAGAAATGGTGGGTAGTGAGCTCTCCTAGGGCCCATGGGACGCCTTTGTTGAGAGCCATCAGGAGGTGGTACTTAGTTGTATTGGCGCTGCTGCTGCCCTGGTGGCGGATTGGTAGGGTTCTGACCCTGGGCATTGTATTGGCAGTTTTGGCTCTGGCCGGTAGGGTTTGAACGCGCTTACTTGCTCATTCACTTGGACGCCTCGGTGACAGGCCCCTGAGGCTTCCTTTGGAACGAGACTTCTGGGGTTCAAACATGGAATGGATGGGAGAATCTTTGAGCTGGGTCTGGATGAACCGGGCCGGCTGTAGAGCTGATGCATATTGGAGATATAGTTCATCGCCAAAATGTGCGGTAAGTAGGTGTGGCGTTGGCGATGATGATCTTCACCTTCTCCCCTCTGGAAGGTACCCCGGAACTCTGGTGGCCATTTGCCTCCACCTATCGGCGTATGCTGAGAAATCCTCATCCGGCTTCATTTTTCAGCTATGAGATCCGTGAGAGAATATTTAGGCCCAACCCTGTCTTGGAATTGTTCGAGGAACTTGGCCTTCACGACAGCGAAGTCCTCAGCGTCCTCTGGTAGCAGGGAGTAGAACCAATCAAGAGCATGCCCGTCCAGCGACCGGCGGAAGAGATATGCCATTAGACGGCGGTCATGCTGGTAGGGAGCGGACTCATAGATGAAGTCCTTGATATGAGTATAAGGATTTCCTGAGCCATTGTACTTGCGGTACTTCGGCAGCTAGGATGGAGAGGGGACCCATAGGCCATTGAAATTTGGCATATGCACATCGTGGTGCTGCCTAGGGTCGACTTGCCTACGGAGCTCTTGGAGCTCCTTCTTGATGGACGCCCACTCGGACATCATGTCTGGTGCGGCGGATGGCTGAGCGTATATGGACGAGGCACGAGAGGTAGGCCTGGCGCGTGGCTCAGGACGATGAGGGGAGTAACATGGCTGGTATGGTGGAGACCGCGGCCTCGACTCACGGGGAATATAGTGCTCAGACTCAAATGGCGTAAACCGGATGGTCCGCGGTCGGATGGGGGTGTTGTTGGCTCGTCCCATGGTGACGTGGTGGCCGGATATAGCTGCTGCGGGGCATGACGCGCCGGCTCTGGGTGAGGGTGAGGAAGCGGCCTTTCCTTTGAGGGCCGTCATGAGGGTCTGGATTTGGGACTGATCAAGCTGAGGAATTAGGTGCAAGAGCTGAGCGGCTTGATCGTCCGACTGAGGAGGGTGGGTGTTCCGAGACGGGCTGCCCTCATCATGATGGCGACCCTCAGAGGTATGGACGGTAGCGACCCAAGGCCGGGCCACCTCGTCAAAGAGATCATGGGGTAGTGATTCTTCATAATCCTGGGAATTCTGGAGGGCAGTATCGGGATTCTCACTATTGTAGATCGGGTTCAAGAAGGACTCCATGTTTGGAAAGTGGGTGGAGAGAGATGGGGAGAGCTTTTCCAGACTTGAGAGAAGCAACCTAACCTAGACAGACTCTTAGTTTCCTAAAACAAGCAATCCTATGCAAGCAAAAGGAAAGAGAAAACGTCTCACCCAAAGCAAGCAGTTGGCAATGATGATGGTTACTTTTAATTGATTCGAATTTGCCTTTTAGGTGATTTTGACTTTTAGCAAGTTCTCTCCAAGTGAGGAAGGGTTTCCTAAATGGGAGAAGGCTTCCAACTTCGGGTAGGGACTAGGGTTCTCTCTACCTTGCCAAATGAATTAGACTCGATCCTAGGTGGCGACGGGTACAACAAGCCCGCGACCGTGTGGGAATCCACGGTCAGCGGGGGGGGACTTACGGAGGCCCTCGAGCGAGTGCTCTAGTCGGACACAAGGAGTATGTGGACGAGAGCGAGCGTCGCTGAGGAGGAAACTTACACGACGAATATGGAAAGATGTATGCAAATCCTATGTGCACGGAGTGCATGCAAGATCTAACCTAGTACTAATACAACAAGAATTAGGGCTAATTGCTCTCAGAGGAAGAAGGCGACAGGGACTATGTCGCGACCAAGGTCGCGACGCTGTGACTGTCGCTTTCCTTCTCGCAATGGACCGAGAGCAAGTAAATCCTAATTATGCATGGAAAATCACACAATCCTATAACATACAAGACTCAACAATCTCTCAAAAGCATGGAATAAGCATGATGTGATGGACTATGGATGGAGTATGTAAAAGTAAACCCAAATTTGCAAGGAGACTCAGAAAAACAAGGTACTGACCTGATTGCGACAAGAATCTCGTCGCCTCCTTTAAAGCGACACCCGCCTCGTCGCTTTCTTTATAGGCTCAACAAATGTTTAAATAATGCAAAAGGCGTACGGGAAGAGTGCGCACCTTATCGCGACGGGCCTTGTGTCGCTATTTGGATCGCGACGTTGATCGTGTCGCTTTCTCACCCAGAACCGCAGAACATTGATAACTTCAAAGGAAGAGAACCAAAAAGGGAAAACTAACCACACAACATACCTGTTAGATAATAGGGACGGCAGGGAAAGGATGAACAAGCGTGATGGGCACAAGTGGTCCCACTGTGATCGCCAAAAGGTGTAATCACGGGATTTGTATCCCCTTTTGAAATTATTTGTGAAGGTGTAGGGATTAGGAACTGACCGTGATCGCCACCAATGCAGTTGCCTCTTGATGTTCAGATGGAGGACTGACTACCTTGGAAAGGAAAGATGAAGAGGAAGGCGTACCTGATAACGCGACAGAGAGGGCGTCGCGATGCTTTAACGTGAACGCGACGTAGGCAACAGCGCCTTCTTGATCGCGACACAACAGTCGTCGCCTTCTTCTTCAGTGGATGGAGACTTGGGTTCTTTGTCTTCCTGCTCCTCAGCCGGCCGAGGGGCAAGAGCCTCACCTTGCTCTGACCTTTAAACATCTGCCAAAGTGATTCAAATAAACAAAACACCCATTAGAACTCGTGTGTAGATGATCTATTCAATGAAAAGCACGTGAACATGAACTATTATGGGGGGAACTCACAAGATTGGGGCTTTTAACCCCTGTGGGTGTTAATAATAGGCGTGTGTGTCGTGATCTAATGTTAAACTAGAAAGAAAATGAAGCTATGCATGCATGAAATCAAAGAAATAAAGAGAAGAAGGGAGAGGAGATTGTGTAGCCGATGGGAAAACGCCCTGGAGGGCTCTTGCTGATCGTCTGGAGGGGGAACTCTCTTCGTGGAAGATGAAGCTCTCTTGCTCAGTGAACTAAAGAATCAGGCCTTGCCCAAAAAGATGCAGAGACGAGGTACTTATGGGTGATTATTCCCAACTCGGGTCTGAGAGGAATAATGGGCAATAGTCCAACTCTGGGTTAGTATGGATGTGCAAGGGCTATTGGAACTCAGAAAGGGATATGTTAGGAAGGTCTGCTCCGAATTTGAGAGGATTTGGACGTGATTTGGGTGTCCAAATGAAGCAATTACCATCAATAGCATGGGTCCAAATTGGCTTCGGATTGAGTTTCCTGTTTAAGTCCCTGAACGCGACGGCCTAGGTGTCGCCTTCTGAATACGACTACTCGATACGTCGCCTTCCTCATATGGAAGGCTGACTTGAGTCATTTTACGATTTTCTGAGGATTTAAAATGTGGAATTATGATGGCGACATAGGGGCTGTCGTTTTCAGGAAGGCGACCTAGGGCCTGTCGCCTTCTGGTCTTTTCTATATTTCGGCATGTAATGCGTCCAATTAGCCATGTACAGCCTTCAGGATGAAATATCGGACTCTTATACTCAGAGAGCTTATAGTGAAAGAGATTGATTTGACTAGGAAGAGTCCTCCAGGGCGATGAACTAATGGAAATGATGTCATGATCGGAGAAAGCCAGCTTGACGATGATGAGCCAACGTGGGGCGTCAATGATACGACAAGGGATTTTGCTCGACTTATGGGTCAGAAATTGGTGTCTACACCTGCTACATCTTAGTGTTGCCTGGATGAATAGAGAACCTCGACCTGTGAGCTTCTGCACTCACGGACATCCACAATATCAGGAACACAACTCGGTGCTGGAATCTAATGACATTGTCCTCATCTCGAGCAACGCCTGCCTTGCCTACCATCTTCTGAAGCCTAGGATCAGCTCTCTACTGCTCAATGACCTCATCCCGAACCGTGGATCGGATAGATTACTAAGCAATGAAAGCCTGACACAACTGTGGCTCTAACTCAGTCATAGCACATGCTGCATCCTCAAGCATCTTCCAATCTTGCCGAAGCAATGACCTCTTCCTACTGAGCGCATCTGCCACAACATTCGCCTTCCCTGGATGGTACTGAAGCTCGAAGTCGTAGTCCTTGAGAAACTCAATCCACCTTCTCTGCCACAGGTTCAACTCCTTCTACGAGAAAAGATACCTCAGACTCTTGTGGTCAGTGAACACCTCGAACATGACAACATAAAGATAGTGCCTCCAAATCTTCAGTGCATGAACCACAGCTACTAACTCCAAATCATTGGTTGGATAGTTACGCTCTTGCTCCTTTAACTGGCGAGAAGCATATGCAACTACCTTACCATGTTGCATCAACACACAGCCAAGGCCTAACTGAGAAGCATCAAAGTAGATAGCAAAACCCTCTGCACCACTCGGCAAGATCAACATGGGTCCAGATGTAAACCTCGTCTTCAGCAACTGGAAACTACTCTTGCAATCCTCAAACCAAACATACTTCACACCCTTCTGGTTAGCTTAGTCAAAGGTGCGACAATAGATGCAAAGCCTTCAATAAATCGTTTGTAATATCCTGCTAAACCAAGAAAACTCCTGATCTCATACAGTGTCCTTGGAGTCTCCCACTTTAACACTGCCTGAACCTTCGTCAGATCAACAACAACTCCAGCGCCTGAGATAACATGCCCAAGGAAATGAACCTCGCACATCCAGAAGTCGCACTTGCTGAACTTAGCATAAAGCTTGTGCTCTCGGAGAACATCCAGAACAACCCTTAAATGCTCACGGTGTGTAGCCTCATCAGGAGAATAGACTAACACATCGTCAATGAACACCACTACAAAGCTATCCAAATATGGTCTAAACACCATGTTCATGAGATCCATGAACGTTGTAGAGGCATTAGTCAAACCAAATGGAAGCACAAGAAACTCATAGTGTCCATAACGAGTCCTGAAAGTAGTCTTGGACACATCCTGACCCTTAATCCTCAACTGGTGATAGCCGGACTGCAAATCTATCTTAGAAAACACTGATGCATTCTGCAGCTGATCGAACAAATCATCAATCCTCGGCAAGGGATACCTATTCTTCACTGTCACCTGGTTGAGCTTCCTATAGTCGATGCACAGCCTGAGGGAACATCTTTCTTCTTTATGAACAATACAGGTGTGCCCCATGGTGACACACTAGGGCGAATGAATCCCTTATCCAGCAAATCCTACAACTGCTTCCTCAGCTCGACTAACTCCATAGGTGCCATCCGATATGGAGCCTTAGAGATCAGAGAGGTGCCTGGAAGCAACTCTATGCTAAACTCTATCTCCCTAGCTGGTGGCAATCCAGACAAATCATCAGGAAACATATCTGGAATTTTCTGCACTACTTCAATCTCCTGAAGGGTCAGTGATTGATCGGCCTTAGGGACTAAGACCACACTGGCAAGGAATGCGTCACAACCCTTGTTCACCATCCTCATCGCCTTCATGGCGGAGATCACAAACCTTCCCGCTAAGTTCCTAGGCAACAGATGTGAGATCTCATCCTCACCAGGAATACGAAAAATAATCTTCTTCCCTCTGCAATCCACCAAGGCATAGTGCTCCTCAAGCCAATCTAGACCAAGTATGACATCATAGTCCTTCATCTTGAGCAAGTAGAAGCGCCCAAACAAGCCTCGGTCCTCAATGTACACAGGTAAAGATGGAATGCACTTCCTAGTCGTTACCGTACCTACCTGTGTGTGCACAGATAAAGGGACTTCTAACTCCTCCGCCTCCACTCCAGACTCTACTGCTAACTGCTTGGCAAACCACTCAGAAATAAACGAGTGTGTGGCACCCGTATCAAACAACACCGAGCATGCACACCCATGACTAAAACCATACCTTCCGTGATGTTCTCGACCAGCTCTGCATCCTCTCGGGCTAGTGCAAACACTCGAGCTTGGGCTCGAGGCCTTCCCAGTCTCCCGGTCACTGGTGCTGCTGTCGCTGCCGCTGCTAGGGCTAGCGCTCCTCTCTGAACACCCTGCTAGAGTATGGGGCAATCTCGAATCTGATGCTCGGTGCTACCACACTTGAGACACTTCCCTACTAGCTTCCAACACTCAGTGCCATCGTGTACCCTTCCACAGTAAGGACACATCTTCTTGTCACTGGGCCTGAAGCTGGGTGACTGTGGCGTAACCGCCTGCTGACTAGCACCTGCCACTGGACGCTGCGGTGACTGGTACACTACCTTCTTCCTCTCTAGCCTTTGGAAAGGTGGCGCGGACCTCTTCTGAGCTGCTCTCTTCTCCTCCAAATACTGGTTCATCTTGCTCTTCTGCCTGCATGCTGTGCTGAGAGCCTCATCCAAGGTGCGGTGGTCAAAAGGAACTAACCTCGACCTAAGTGATGGCTTGAGCCCCATCACAAACTTCATAGCCTTCCTACGCTCGTCAGCAACAATATGAGGAGCATATTTAGAAAGCTCAGCAAACCTGGCCTTATACTCCAAGACAGTCATGGAGCCCTGAGTAAGAGAGAGAAACTCATGCTCCATCTTGTCCTGGATGTGCTCGGGGATGAACTTTGCCTGAAATAGCCTCATGAACTCGGCCCAAGTCACCTTAATGGCACCATCCTCGTACCTGGTACATAGTACTGAGGCCCACCAAACATCGACTCTCTCCTCCAAAACACAACCCATAAGCATCATCAAAATAAAAACTTAATCTTACTCAAGTACCTATACTTTAAGTACCTATAGTTTGTAAGTAGCCAGGCTGACTTTGTCTTCTTCAGCACACCTTATAGCCCAGAATATCTTCTCCACTTCCCTCATCCAGCTCTTTGCCAAGAGTGGCTGACTCTCCCCCTTAAAAGATGGCGGAGCCATCCTCTTAAACCTCTCCATGATGGACAGACCACCATAGCCATGCTCCTGAGGAACGGGAGCTGAAGCCTAAGCCTAAGACATTAAGCAACATATAAGCAGTACATAAACAATCATGCATTCAACAAAATAGACTACTCCTATTTAACAACTCTAAGCTGAGCCTGCAGTGCCGCCTGAGTCTGCGCCTGGGTCTACGTTGCCTGAACTAGGCCTTGCATGAGCACGCTGTAATCCACAGATGGTGGTGGAGGGAGTACTGTGGGACCATAGGGTGTTGGGGCCTGCTACTCATCCCTCTCCTCACGCCTATGCCCGTCCTCCCGAGCTTAAGCACCACGGCTCGCCATAGCCTGTAAAATAATTAACTTAGTTAGAATCTAAGTTACTTAGTCCTAACCATTTTCTTAACTATCTTTAATTCATTATTAGATATTTTCCGCATATATGGACAAATTCCATAAAGACTTTGAAATACTGTGTAGATGATGGCATATTCATGTACAATCTCAACCTATGGGCTCTGATACCATTCTCTCAAACGACCCTCTTTATACTGGTACGATTATACCAATCCACATCAATACAAAGGGTGCCGTTATAGTGGGACATTTACCCAACACAACGCAATAGGTCGAGATGTACATAAATAACAAAGAGAGAGTACAACGGAAATAGAAAATAATTTTATTCCATCATCAATCACATATTCCACAATCTATATAGCAATAAAGAAATAACAAGTGTTCACAATTATACAAGTACATATGAATAACATTATGACATTGTTCACATACTAATGGAAAGTAAACTAAACACGTAGACTCCTCAAGAATAGCTACTCCTCGCGCTCAGAGTCACTCCTCACTACGTCCTCCTCTAGCATGGGGACACCTATCTCACCTGTATGTTAAAGCAAGTATGAGTCTTCCAAAAGACCCAGCAAGCAACCTAAAGGCACATCCTTACACATATGACACACATGCTATTCTTTTAAACAATATAAGAAATATACGTCACATGATTCATTTCAATTTAACAATTATCCAAGAGTAACCTATAGCATGCTTTCTAAACATAATATGTAACATGGATCATGGTTTCAATTTCTATTCATATCATTTCACAATTCTACACAATTAGATCATGGAATTATGCACATAGAAACTAGCAATCCTAGCATGATATCTAACCATTTTCACATGCTTTTATAATACATATTCACATCTTTTGCTTGCTGTTTTAACATAAATAAATTTCGTTCACATGGTTTCACATCTTATCACATGGTATCACATTCACATAACACTATCACATGTTCACATTGCACAATTTCACACTTTTACAATTTAATTGCCGTGACACATCGTTAGAACCACCATAAAGAAGGACACACATTCACATAACACATACCCGTCACCTAGGAAATATAGTAACGAATCTTGGTAATTGTGCAGAACCGGGAGAAGCCCTCTCCACCCTAACCAGTGGTACTTGTCCACCTCCAGGATTTCATCCTGATGCCCACAGGATATCACATTCACAATGAACCTTCCCATAGCGACTTTTCTACAGTACGGCTCCATAGCTTCTATGGTAGCAATGTCAATTTCGGCACATGATCACTTTAAACACATTCTTTCACTTAATCACATTGTTTCATTCTCTTATATACACAATTAACTCCTTTCACATACATTTTAAGTAAATATACATATCTTTGGTTACAGACTTTAACACTACTATTTCACAGTGTTACATTAAGCATAACAATGCCCTAGCATGCTGCAAGTCACTAAATTTAACATGATTTAATTTAAACACGTTTAACATGGCTTAGATACCCTGTCATGTGTCTAATCTTTTAGAATTTTTGAAACTGTAAAACTATTTTTAACTTTTAAAACATATTTCATGCAATTTTAAAAAATATTCACTTTAACATGATATACAGCAAAACAGTTGGTTCTAACAGGTTTAAAACATGTGAACAATAACCCTAAGATCATGAAAATTTCCTATAACCATAACATGTAGCAAAACCATTTATTCGAAATTAACCCATGTCAAAACATGCTTATTTCACCAATGCAGAATTATATTAAATAAAGTCATGCTTAGAAATTTGACATAACCTCATGATTTGACCTAAATACCATACCTGACTAACCATAATTTTTACACTACACACAGACATCCAGAAATCTGGAAATTGTAATACAAACATGGCAAACACAGTTCTATGAAAACAGAAGAACTTGTCAGCAAGGGCCTTGCCGTCAAGGTGGGTTAACGGCATAGGATGCTGTCATCAACTCAAGAACTTGGCGCAACCAGGTTGTCGTCAACCTCCTGTCTACAGAAAGCGCAGACCGGACTCAAATAAAAGAGAGAATTGGGGGTTCCGGGACACGAAATAAAATCTGAAAAAATACCTAGAACCTAAGGGACATGTCTAGGGATGATAGCCCTCGATTACTTGCCTGAAAATAAATCTCTAAAGGTTTAATTTATCGAAGTATCCCTCCTCGGCCAAGCCAAGAAGGTGAGATTTGCAACGCCAAATCTGGTCTTCCTGCTTGTGCAGATGGTCCTCCGAAGTCGTGGAAGATTCTTCAACAGCAGGAGCACCTCCCAGTCAAAGAAGATCACCGGAAGAAGCTCACAACCACCGGATCAAGCCTAGCAAAAGTCTAGTTTTCTCACAACAAACCCTATATTTTCCCTTCGAACCAAAGGACCTAATCTGGCCGAAATCACTAGGTTTTATAGGCTATGAGTCGGGGTGTGCCTAGGATTAGGTTTTCCTACCGTTGGGATGGGTGTCCTAAATGGGTTCTGGAGAAAATGCAACCATTTCAGATCTAGAATCCCAAACACAGCCGGAGAAGTAAATGGCCATTTTGCTTCCGTTAACAGGAAGTAAACGTCAATCGATCTGGACGTTTATATCCTTCGACCTTACAGTCAACGGCACACATGTTACCGTCAACCTGCCCTTAACGTCAAGGCATGTTAACGTTAACTGGGATTTTGGGCATAACACAGAAATATCAATTAAACCTACCTGCACAGAATAAATACATACAATATGCACAACAATACTTAAATACTATATGCACATAAGTAAATAAATACTTATAATATGCACAAAATTAAATATACATAATGTGAACAAAATTCGAGGGCCTTACACTATATAAACAGTTATTTCCCGCTTTACAAGCATGTAACATTGTTGGGTGTGATTTCCGGAATGAAAGGTTAATGTAGGTTTCTGTTGTCTGAAATGCGACGGAACCAGTCGTCGCATTTTCTGAATGTGACGACCTAGTCCGTCGCAATTCAGGCCTTAAGGCGATGAGCTGGTCCATCACGATTCAAGCACCGATTGGCAACCACTGTGTAGGTCGCCATTTAGATAGTGGCCACCTGAGCTCTGGGGTTCTGTGGCCAGTCTGTCTGTTTCCTATTGTACATTGCTTGGGCAGTGATGATTATGCAATGTAGGGTTTGTATGGGTTGTGTCGGTTTATACCGTGGATGATAATGATGGGTTTTTCATGGAAATGTGTGCATAGAAAGTTCGGTTATAACGCCTTCTGTGGTTACCTCTCTAGTCGGTTACCCAAGCACCAGGTGCTCAGGTTTTGTCCCGGTATGGTGTGTACCATCAAGATTTGTGTCGTCTTCATGGAAACCCTCACTCCTGAGTTTGAGTTGTACGTCCGGCTGAGGGAATGACGACAGGGGGCAGCGACTCGTGTTTGTGGGTGTGCGGTCGCTTGTAGCACGATCGTTGTTGGGGGACAGACACCAGTAGATGTACTGGTCCCTAGCTAGTCATGTTTCCAGTGCCTCACTTTAGGGAGCTCGGGTTGGAGTCCCTAAGGGTGTCAAGCTTGGGCTTGAAGCTATGTGGTCTAGAGGAGTGGTGTTAGTTTGACTCCACAGTTTTTGACCTTGTTGAGGTAGAGCGGCAGCTGGAGCTTTCGTCCGTGGCTGCGAGGCTGAGAGGTAGACTTGTGTTGTTTGTTCGAGTCTATAGATGGTGTCGCAAATCAGTTCTAGTGACTCGTATGCAGCGTGCCCTTCTTTAGCTTGTACACACGTATGTGGTTTTTCGTTTATTTATTTACAGTTGTAGTATCATGCATAGGCGATGATATATTTTAATGTCTTACGAGCTTTGCTTACTTGAATTGTTGTACATTGTTTACTCGACTTTTGGGGAGTTTCCCTACTGAGCCAGTGACTTGTGAGGCTCACCCCTTCTTCATCTAGGTGAAGGAGAGAAGGAGGGTTCTCGTCCATCTTCTAGTTCCGGTCAGCACCATAGTGGAGTCGGGCCTTCGCTACCAGCAAAGTAATACTTCTACTTGTTATGCCTTGGGGGTTTTTCCCATGCTGTTGTACATTGTACTATGACTTTGCTATCGAAGTGAATATGTACATTTCATATGGATATGTGTGAGAAATGGAAGCTTATATGTGTTCAGCATGTTCTTTTATATTTCCACGGACATGTCTATATGATATCTCTTGCGAGGCTACGGCTTGTTCGCGGGAGATGGAGTTGTGTCGGGCACGTTATTAGGTTAACGAGCCAGAACAACGAGGACTGTCACAACTGGTATCAGATCATGGTCCGTGTAAATATGAAGGAACCAAAAATGTACATAGTCTGTTCTCTACTATAGTCTACTGTTGGTAGTTGATCATGTTTTCATAATAATATGTTTGTGTGTTGTGTGGATTGGAATGTTGTATGTGCAGGTTAATAAATGGCTGATAGGAGAGATTGGGGAGGTGGAGGTGATGAGCCAGAGGAGACCACACATCAGATGATAGAAAGGCTACGGGAAAGCATCATATAGAATCAGACATGGTTGGACTAGCAGCCCCCGGTTCAACCAGTGGTTACAGCACCACTGGTGGGGGAGGAGACATACTGGTACCGCTAGTACCACCCTTTGGAGTTGATGTACCACCTATAGTACCTTTACCTATAGTTGTACCAGTGTGGCCATCTAGTGTGGAGATGTCCACAGTGCTAGTGGAGAGGTTTCTACATTTGCAGCCACCTACATACTCGGGAGGTCCGAATCCGGATACAGTTGAACATTTGGTGCATGAGATAGAAAGGGTTTTTGTTAGAATGAGGTATCCACAGGCTGATAGAGTGATTTTGGCTACTTATCAATTGCGGGGATTTGCATAAGAGTGGTGGAGACTCAAGATGCAAACCGTGTTTGCAGGAAGGGCAGAAGATACAATTACTTGGCCAGAATTCCTTGAAGTATTCAACAATACATTCTTTCTAGTGCAAATTCAGCAAGCCAAAAGGGAGCAGTTTAGGACATTACAGCAAGGAA
Source organism: Colocasia esculenta (assembly GCA_014218235.1). Taxonomy (NCBI): domain Eukaryota; kingdom Viridiplantae; phylum Streptophyta; class Magnoliopsida; order Alismatales; family Araceae; genus Colocasia; species Colocasia esculenta. The sequence continues at coordinate 45,892,720 of CM024755.1, forward strand.
ATTTGTCGGTATTGGAGTATCAAATGAGATTCATGGCCTTGAGCAGGTATGCACCTTATGTGGTAACTAACAGTGCTATGATGGTTGAGTACTTTATCCGAGGGTTGAGGCCGGAGTTGCAAGATGTAGTGTTTCCACTTATGTGTAGTATGGTGGAGGAGGCAGCTCAAAGAGCAGCAATACATGAAAGAACTGTGCAAGCCAGGCAGTCTAGCAGATCAGGATCAGGTAGTGGTAATTTTCGACTTCCACAGCAGTCTTCAAGTGTTAGCAAAGGACAGGCACCTTCGGGAGGAGTGTCTACATCAGGTTTTGGCAAGTGGGGAAACAAGTTAAAGAAAATATTTAGAGGCCGAGGAGGTGGTAGGCAGCAGGGATTTCAGAAGGGCTGAGGCTATAAGCCTGAGACGGAGGAGTCACAGCAAAGCACAGCTAGGCAGCCGCAGAGTTCTGATGCTACAATTGTGAACAGCTGGGGCATCTGGCAAGAAATTATCCATATCCTAAGAGAGCTAGCTATGGTAGAGGGGCACCACAGCAGCTGCAGCAGCAGCCATTCCAGTAGCCACAAGCTGAGCGAGGTAGAGGCACCCCTTACCAGAGGGGACGAGGACGAGTGATGGCAATCACAAGGGCTCAAGCGCAGGTGTCAAATCTGATTGAAGGTATTATACCACTTCTTGAATTTTCTGCTAGAACATTAATTGATCTAGGTGCATCACATTCCCTCTTTCTGAGGACTTCATTGATAGTATGGTACATCCCTTTGAGGAGAGGCAGTGTGAGCTTGTGGTAGAGGTTCCTTCCGGTGACTTCATGCTTACTACATGTTAATTGGATGAGGTTCCCATCATGATACAAGGTAATCAGTTACAAGCCAGATTGTATGCACTACAATTAAATGAATATGATGTGATTTTGTGTATGGATTGGTTGGAAGCATATGGGGCAATAGTTGATTGCAGAAACAAGAGAGTAAGGTTCAGCCATCTACGAAGGGATATGTTAGAGTTCCATGGTATGCCATTTTATACCCCTAAGTATATTATTTCTGCTCTTAAATCTAGGAAATTGATCAATCCACGGTGTGTAGCATATTTGGCATCAGTTAGCTTGGTTGAGGCAAAAAAGATAGTAAATATCGTACCAGTAGTTAAAGAGTTTGTGGATGTATTTCTGAATGTGTTACCAGGTTTAGTACCCCCATAGAGAGGTGGACTTTACAGTAGAGTTGCAGCCGGGTAGTATGCCCATTTCCAAGGCACCATACAGGATGGAACCTGCAGAATTGAAAGAGTTGAAGAAACAATTGCAAGAACTATTGGAGAAGGGTTTTATTTGGCCTAGTCACTCGCCATGGGGAACACCAATCTTGTTTGTTAGAAAGAAAGATGGTAGTTTGAGAATGTGTATTGATTACCGCCAGTTGAATCAGATTACAATAAAGAACATGTATCCACTACCACGAATTGATGACTTATTTGATCAATTGCAATCAGCAAGGGTGTTCTCCAAGATAGATTTGAGATCGGGCTACCATCAGTTGAGGATACAGGAGGAAGACATTGATAAAACAACATTTAGAACAAGGTATGGGCATTATGAGTTTGTGGTTATGCCATTTGGGCTAACCAATGCACCGGAAGCATTTATGAATTTGATGAACAAGATTTTCCATCCATATTTAGATCTGTTTATTGTGGTATTCATTGACGATATATTAGTGTATTCAGCTTCGGAAGAGGAACATGCAGTTCACTTAAAGATTACATTGCAGGCATTGAGAGAGTACCAGTTATATGCGAAATTCAGTAAGCGTGAGTTTTGTCTTAGAGAAATATAGTTATTGAGGCATGTTATCTCAGGTGAAGGTGTTGCAGTTGATCTAGAAAAGGTGGAAGCCATTATGAAATGGGAAGAATCAAAGACAGTACTAGAAATTAGAAGTTTTCTTGGGTTGGCAGGTTACTACAGGCGGTTTATCCAAGACTTCTCAAAGATTGCAGCACCAATGACAAAGCTTACCAGGAAAGGAGTACCATTTGTATGGTCATCCGATTGTAGACGCAGCTTTATGGAATTAAAGAAGCGACATACTTCAGCACCTCTATTGGAAATACCGCCAGGTCGAGGTGGTTTTGTATTGCATACAAATGCATCTAGGAGAGGACTTGGGGCAGTACTTACGCAACATGGAAAAGTGGTGGCCTATGCATCTAGGCAATTAAAGCTGCATGAGGAGAATTATCCCACACATGACTTAGAGCTGGCAGCAGTTGTATTTGCATTAAAGATATGGAGGCACTACTTACATAGTGAGAGATTTGAAATATTCACAGATCACAAGAGCTTGAAGTATATCTTTTCACAAAAGGATTTGAATTTGAGGCAACGCAGATGGATGGAATATTTAAAAGATTATGATTTTAGCTTGGCATATCATCCAAGCAAGGAAAATGTGGTTGCAGATGCTTTGAGCAGGAAAGCGGTTATTAGTCACATGATGATGAGAGAGTGGAAACTGTATAAAGATGTGGCAGAGAATTCTTTGATTGTTCCAAATAGCCAGCGAAGAGCAGTGTTGGATAGCAGCACAGTGGAACAATCTTTGTATTGGCAGATCATAGAAGCCCAGAAAGTAGATGAGAACTTGGCTGAGATTGTGAAGATGGAAGATGTCACCATAGATGATGATTGTATGGTCCGATTCCGGCATAGGTTATATTGTAACACCCTGAAAATCTTATTTACTAAAAAATTGTGAGTAATTTGATTGTTAAGCATAACTACTATCATGAGATATAATTAACTTTAATTTAGGATTAATTGGTAATAATGAATGTTATTCCAGTGTCGTACTCAGATGTGCGCGCTCCGACAGGGCGACACTAGAATTCTGTAACGAAAATGAAATATGAGAATACCATAATTTCCAGAAAAATATGCTGATATCAGAAATGTAAATATCCAGAATTGTTGTCGTGCGGATTTCAAGATTAAGTCGACGCAACTATTTTTCAGGCAATTTTTGCTGGGTGAAAAAATAAATTCTAAAAATTAAACTAAAATAGCCATAGTTTGTAAAACCTTCTTATTAGATTATGGTTGAAATTTCAACTTGAATGGACACCATTTGAGCATAAAAATATAGGAATAATTGGGTTAGTTGTATTATTACTTAATTACGGTAACCAATTTCTGGAATAATCCTTGCTTACGTACTATGGGCAACATAAGGCTTTTATACGTGGGTTAAATTGCCTACACGTAGTTTACTATGTGTAAGTGGGGTAAAACCCCATGGTAACGTGGCTTGGTAAGGAGAAGGTGAATGTTATGGCTAACACATGTATAGCTACGTGCCATACATGCATGAGAGGCAGATGGTTATAAAACCTCTCCTTTAACCATTCAAAGGAGTTTTTACTCTCTTGCTCCAAGCACCTTGCTATTGCCTTTGCATTGTGGAAGTTGTTGTTGCTGCTATTGCCATAGGTGCTGCTGTTACTGCTTCTTCCTCTTTTGATTGCCACTTCTTCAACTACATCAGCTAAAGCTGCTATTTCTACTCTCTTCTCGTTCTTCTTCACACTGCTATTGACTCTACGTGGAGGAGAAGAAGAAACTTCATTATTTCTCTAGACAGGTAGGATTCTCTCCTTATTCTCTTCTTCTTGTTTCCTATCCTTGATTAGAAGCTTGAGGTTAACATGCTACCATGTTCACACACTAGTTTAGATCTTGAAAATATCTTCATGATTGCTTTTTCTATCCATTGTAAGCTTGTTTTAGTTAGAGATCATGTTAGGTTCAGGTATGCCCTTGGAAAATGTCCTGTTAGAGATAGGGAATTGTTGTTAGAAGAGTTGCTCTTCTAGTAATTCTCTTTTCCTAAGTTTCTAGCGATCCATGTGTATAGTTTGAATTTCTTTTGTTCACTTCCTTTTCTTCCTGTAACATGGAGTTTAAAGGTATGGATCAGATTCATTTGATGTTGTAGTCATGTTAGGAATCATAGGAATACTTAGTAGAGTATCCCGTGGTAGTTTTACATGTTTTCTGGAAGTCTACACTGCACCTGTCGACAGCCAGAACCCACTTGTCGATATGAATCATGCTTCCAGAACCCAGAATGTGCAGAACACCAGTAGATGTCGACAGATAGCCCTCATCTGTCGACAGATGGCCTTCACCTTTCGACAGCCGACCTTGGCCTGTCGACAGGCAGTGGCCAGACTCCAGAAACCTGGTTCTAGAAGACAGTGGCTGTCGACAGCCACCCTTTGGCTGTCGACATACACTATCCAGTCTTGCTTTCCAGCACCTTGTCTTGCCCAATCTCCTGTTGATTCATCATGCTATTAGCCTAGCAAGTTGCTTCCCTCATTCTCTTGGTTTTCTACCATTATATCACTAAGAGAGATCATCCAATTGTTTTCCACATCCTACTTTGGATTATCCTTGAAATCTCCAAGTATAATTAATTCCTATTTGGTTACAACCTTTTGTATTCATTAGCACTAATTCATAAACTTTTGTTATATGAAAGACCTTGAGTACTTGTGTACCCCCACTTGAATCTTTTAAAGAAATGTATTATGATGACAATTTGTGGGTCTTTGGACTCAATTGAGTTATATGCCTGTGCAAATGGGGCTAGTCCAGTCTCGGGAGGAGCACCTGAATTCGTTTAGTGGCCATATGGTACGATAAATGATTTGTGGATGCTTGGCATTGCATCAAATACTAGCTTCATTTGTCATAATGTTATCCTAACATGAGTTTTGTATTTGAATCCAAAAATGAATGTAATCATGAAATCTTGACCATGTATTCGTAATTCAGTACTTCTGTTCTATATTTATTGTATAGTTTACATGTCTGTCCAATCATCTTTGATACTCAATACTGACAATAGTTAAGTTTCTTATTCTGATCTTTGAACATCTTAATTCTTTTTTATTAGAAGAATTGAATCCTACTGGGCTAGATACCTCATATAATCCTACTTTTTCAGGTGATCAGGATGAGCTTAATGCTTAAGGGGGAGTGTGCTGAGTGGAACATCCCATTTTCAGAGGCCCAACAAATTTTACTTCTCTTAGTATTGTAAATATCACGTGTACTTAAGTTTTCTGTTTTCCACTCCTCTTATAGGCAGTATTGAGGAGTGCCATGTAATTAAGCTTCCACAGTGTTAATGTTAGATGAATAAAACATAAGTCCTATTTCTTAAGCCTGATTTCTGTCATTTCTGATAAATAGACTTTTATTAGGATGTGACAGATAATTTGGTATCAGAGCCTTAAGTTCCGTAAACCTAGGGAATGACTTTGAGTTGGGGTAGAAACTTGGGATTAGTTATAGCGGTAATAGTAATTTTGTAAATATGTAGGTACTTAATTTGTTATTTGCTACAACATGGACATAAATGCTCAGGAACGACTAGTGGCAACAATGGAAATGCTCCGTCAAGATGTGGAATTGTATGCTCAGGCCTAAAGGGAAGCGCATGTGCACTTCAAGGAGGAAGTGTTGAACGCGCATTTCTGGCAGGAAATCCCCATGCCTCCTTGGAGACCATGACCCAGATAATGAGTAACCTGGACAGTTTGAAGCTGGGACAGGACATGTTGCTCCATCAGGTTGAAGGATATTGGGAAGTGCTTTATGAACCAGCAAGGGAGCTGTACCATGGGCCGGGGGGAGATCAGTAGCCATCTGTGGAGTCCGCAGCTCAGACTTGAAGTTAGTTAGACCTCTCTTCCTGTTAAATAGTGGTTGTATACATAACTCACATGTATATGTTTAGTGAGAGGTTAGAGAATGTTGATGGTGTTGTAATTATTTCAGCTTATTAGGGATGTATTGTAAATATGTCTAGCTTATTAGAACAAGAATGTTAATGTAATGTACATATTTTGGTTAGTTAAAGAAAAATGATATGTTATGTGAAACTGAAAATTTGTATGTGATGAATGCAAGCATGGTTTGGTTATGGTATTAATATATGTATTGTTGGATGTCTCAGCTAATTTCCCAAACTAATTATGGAAGGAAGTGATGCAAATTAGAAGAAAATGGAAATCTCGATGCATGATCTGACATGGGTAATGAGGACCGTGGCTATGAACAATAGCCACAATGGAACATATTTGTTTAAGCATTTCCGAAGTCTAGATCATTCAAGATTTGCATGTAGCACGGATCCGAATGAAGCTAAAAATAGGTTAAAGGATATTGAGAGAATTTTTAAGGTGATCCGATATACAGAAGAGGAAAAGATACGACTAGCAACGTTTCAATTCGATCGTGATGCCCGAGCATGGTGGGAAACAGTAGAGTCTACTCTAGAGGACCCAAACCAGGTTGGTTGGGAGGAGTTTGTGGAACAGTTTAATGATCAATATTTCTCTGAGGTAGTTCAGGAGAGGAAAGCTAATGAATTTGCTAGTTTAAAGCAACTCAGAATGTCGGTGTCAGAGTACGAGGCACAGTTTGCTTGACTATCTAAGTATGGTCCTCATCTACTAGCCACAGAAAAGCTAAAAGTGAAAAGATTTATGAACAGGCTGCGTCCAAACATTATTATGCAGTTAACATCTCACTTGATTACCACACATTCTTAAATGGTTAAAAGAGCCTTAGCGTTAGAAGCTGCTAACGATACTGTGGAGAAGATTAGAGGTAGGTCCGGTGATAGTTCTTCTAATCGTAAGAGGAAGTTTGAGTTGGGGAATGCCCCTAAGGTTCAGCAAATCACTAAGAAAGCACGAAAAGTTCCAATCGGAAACAAGGATGTGTGTCGACATTGCCACCTCAGTGGACACAAGACTGAGAACTGTTGGCACAGGTTGGGTGCTTGTCTTCGATGTGGAAGCAATCAACACCGGATTCCGGATTGTCCTATGATAAAGAACGCACAAGGAAACCAGAATCCTCGAGCCAAGTAGGGACGTTTACAAGCTATTCAGGAAGTGGAACCTGAATCTCCGCATGAGGGCAGGCTTATTGAAGGTACACTACTGGTAAACTCAAAACCAGCATATGTATTATTTGATTCAGGAACTACACATTCTTTCATTAGCTATGACTTTTCTAGATCTTTAGGAATGCAATCTGTCCCGTTACCTACATAGTTGGAGGTTGTTACTCCTCTATGTGAGGGTAAGAGACTTAAAGAATATTATCATGCTAGTCAAATTCTAGTCAAAGAACATAATTTTCTAGGGGACTTAATATGCCTTGAGATGTGGGATTATGACGAAATCCTTGGGGTAGATTGGCTATCTAAACATCATGAATTAAGACAAGTAACTTTCTTGGGTAAAGAAGTTTACTCCATGAATTTTAATAAACCTCGTACAAGTAGAGTACCCATAATCTCGGCAGTTAAAGCATGTAAGTTAGTGCTAAAAGGTTGTAAAGGGTATTTCGCTTCTGTGACACTAATAAATCAGAACATTACTGGGTTGAAGGATATTCCGGTAGTAAAAGAATTTCTTGATGTTTTTTCTAGAAGAACTACCTGGTTTACCACCTAGTAGGGAAGTAAACTTTTCAATTGAATTGGTTCCAAGAGCCACACCAATTTCAAGAACGCCTTATAGAATGTCAATGGAAGAGTTGAAAGAATTAAAAAAGCAATTGATGGAATTGATAGAGAAAGGATTCATTAGACCTAGTACATCACCCTGGGGTGCTCTAGTACTATTTGTTAAGAAGAAGGATGGGACTATGCGGTTATGCATAGATTATAGACAATTGAACCAGTTAACGATTAAGAATAAATACCCGCTTCCTAGAATTCATGATTTATTTCATCAATTGTCTGGAGCCCAATATTTTTCAAAGATTGATCTTAGATCCGGGTATCATCAATTAAGAATTCAGGAAGTGGATATTCATAAAACAGCTTTTCGAAGTAGATATGGACACTACGAATTTGTTGTGATACCATTTGGGTTGACCAATGCACCTGCTACATTTATGCGTTTGATGAATGATGTGTTCAGATTATATTTGGATCAGTTTATAGTTGTGTTTATTGATGACATATTAATTTACTCTAAGAATGTGGAAGAACATGAAGCACATTTATGAGTTACCTTGCAATTGTTACAAGATCACATGTTATATGCAAAATTCAATAAAAGTGAATTCTAGTTAAAACAAGTGACATAGGACATGTTATTTCTAGAGAGGGATTGTCAGTAGATTCCTAAAAAATTGAAGTTATATAGAAGTGGGAACAACCTAAGAATCTTATTGAAATTTGAAGTTTTCTAGGTATGGCTAGTTATTACCGGCAGTTCGTTAGACATTTTTCCAGGATTGCTTCACCTCTCACACAACTAACTCGAAAAGGAACTGCATTTGAATGGAATGAGAGTTGTGAGCAAGCATTTCAAATATTGAAGGAATATTTATCATCCGCACCAGTTTTAGCCTTGCCGGTAGAAGGAAAAACATTTAAAGTTTATACTTATGCATCAAACATCAGATTAGGATGTGTTTTGATGCAAGAAGGAAGAGTTATTGCCTATCCATCTGGACAATTAAAAACTCATGAGTAAAATTATCCAGTACATGATTTGGAATTAGCTGTAGTAATTTTCGCTCTTAAACTGTGGAGACACTACTTATATGATAACCAATTCATAGTGTACTCTGATCACAAAAGTTTAAAATATCTATTTTCACAAAAAGAATTAAACATGAGGCAAAGAAGATGGATTGAATATATCAAAGACTACAATTTTAAGATTGAGTACCATCCTGGTAAGGGCAATATTGTGGCTGAAGCTCTCAGTAGAAATCCCATGGACAGAATCTTCCAATTGCAAGTCAAAGAATGGAAGTTGATGGAAGCATTTTCCACATTGAGTCTAAAAGCTGAACCACAAAAAGATAGGGTTATGATTGATAATTTGACAGTACAATCAGATCTATTAAGACAAATTGAAGAACAACAAAATAATGACCCTACATTGATGGAAATCAGAGAGAAAATGAATTCTAGACCTGGCTTTAATGAAGATGCACATGGAAATCTTCAGTTCCGGAACAGGTTGTGTGTACTGAATAGTTCAGAAATCAATAAGCAAATATTAGAAGAAGCTCATCGAGCACATTATACTATTCATCCAGGAGTTGTTAAAATGTACCAGGACTTAAAGAAATTTTTCTGGTGGTGTAACATGAAGAAAGATATTGTGGATTTTATAGCTAGATACTTAACATGTCAGAAAATCAAGGCTGAACACTAGAAACCCGCAAAGAAATTAAAACATCTTGAGGTACCAGAATGGAAATGGGATAGTATTGGTATGGATTTTATTGTGGGATTACCCAGAACACATAGTGGACACGATGCAATATGGGTAATAATAGATCGACTTACAAAGTCAGCACACTTCTTGACTATTAAGACAAGATGGTCAGTCAATATATTAGCAGCTCTGTACTTGAAAGAAATTGTTCGACTGCATGGAATTCTAAAAGATATTATTTCTGACAGAGATGCAATGTTCACTTCACATTTCTGGAGAGAATTACAAGATGCATTAGGAACCAAGCTGAAATTTAGTACAACATTTCATCCTCAGACCGATGGACATATGGAATGGGTAAATCAAATTATTGAGGATATGTGTCATGTCTGTGTTCTAGAATTTGGAAATGACTGGAGTAATCATTTAGCAATTATGGAGTTTGCTTATAATAACAGCTATCAGTCTACTATTCAAATGGCACCATTTGAAGCTTTATATGGCCGGCAGTGTAGATCACCGTTATGTTGGGTGGAGTTGAAAGAAACACACATTCTTGGACCTGAAATGATCCAAGAAACAATAGAAATTATAAAGTTAGTGCAAGATCGAATGAAAGCTGACCAAGACCGACAGAAAAGTTATACTGATCGACGAAGAAGAGAGCTGGAATTTCAACAAGGTGATCATGTGTTCCTTAAGGTATCACCCCGAAGAGGAATCAAGAGGTTTGGAATCAAAGGGAAGTTGAGTCCAAGATACATTGGACTGTTCGAGATAATAACGACAATTGGGGAGATGACATATCAGCTGGCACTTCCACCTCAATTATCCAATATACATGACATCTTTTATGTGTCAATGTTGAGGAAATATGTTTACGATCCATAGTATATTATTCAATATCAAGATCTGGATGTACAAGAAAACTTGGCATATGAAGAAAGACCTATGAAAATCCTCGACCGAAAGATCAAGCAACTCCGGAACAAGGAGGTTCCATTATTAAATATCCAATGGAATAAACAAGGACAAGAAGAAGCAACGTGGGAATTGGAAGATGCCATTAAAACTAAGTATCCGGAATTATTTACAGGTCAGTATTATTTGTCGTTACACTCTTATTTGTTAAATTTGGAGGACCAAATTTTCTTTAGTAAGGGAGAGTTGTAACGCCTCGAAAATTTTATTTACTAGAAAAATGTGAATAATTTGATTGTTAAACATAACTAATATCATGAGATGTAATTAACTTTAATTCAGGAATAATTTGTAATAATAAATGTTATTCCAGTGTCGTACTCAGAGGTGTGCGCTCCGACAAGGCGACACTGGAATTCTGTAACGAAAATGAAATCCCAGAACACCATAATTTCCAGAAAAATGTGTTGATATCAGAAATGTAAATATCCGCAATTTTTGACTTGCGGATTTCAAGATTAAGTCGATGCAACTATTTTTCGGGTAATTTTTGCTGGGTGAAAAATAAATTCTAAAAATTAAAATAAAATCACCATAATTTGTAAAACCTTCTTATTAGATTATGGTTGAAATTTCAACTTGAATGGACACCATTTGAGCATAAAAATATCGAAATAATTGGGCTAGCTGAATTATTGCTTAATTACGGTAACCATTTTCTAAAATAATCCTTGCTTAAGTACTATGGGCAACGTAAAGCTTTTATAGCTGGGTTAAATTGCCTACACATAGTTTACTATGTGTAAGTGGGGGTAAAACCCCATGTTAACGTGGCTTGGTAAGGAGAAGGCGAATGTTATGGCTAACACATGTATGGCTACGTGCCATACATGCATGAGAGCTGGATGGTTATGAAACCTCACCTTTAACCATTCGGAGGTGTTTTTACTCTCTTGCTCCAAGCACCTTGTTGTTGCCTTTGCCTTGTGGATGTTGTTGTTGCTGCTCTTGCCATAGGTGCTGCTACTACTGCTTCTTCCTCTGTTGATTGCCGCTTCTTCAACTACATCAGCTGAAGCTGCTATTCCTGCAGTCTTCTCATTCTTCTTCACACTACTACTGACTCTACATGGAGGAGAAGAAGAAACTTCATTCGTTCTCCAGACAGGTAGGATTCTCTCCTTATTCTCTTCTTCTTGTTTCCTATCCTTGATTTGAAGCTTGAGGTTAACATGCTACCTTGTTCACACTCTAGTTTAGAGCCTGAAAATATCTTCATGATTGCTTTTTCTATCCATTGTAAGCTTGCTTTAGTTAGAGATCATGTTAGGTTCAGGTATGCCCTTGGAAAATGTCCAGTTAGAGGTAGGGAAATGTTATTAGAAGAGTTGCTCTTCCAGTAATTATCTTTTCCTAAGTTTCTAGCGATCCATGTGTACTGTTTGAATTTCTTTTGTTCACTTCCTTTTCTTCCTATAACATGGAGTTCAGAGGTATGGACCAAATTCATTTGATGTTTTAGTCATGTTAGGAATCATAGGAATACTTAGTAGAGTATCCCGTGGTAGTTTTGCATATTTTCTGGAAGTCTACACTATATCTGTCGACAGCCAGAACCCACTTGTCGATAGGAATCATGCTTCCAGAACCCAGATTGTGCAGAACACTAGTAGTTGTCGACAGATAGCCCTCATCTGTCAACAAATGGCCTCCACCTGTCGACAGTCTGAAGGATCGAAGAAAAGGTGTGGATAAGATCTAGAAGGGGGGGATGAATAGATCTATGCCACTTTCTGCGGAAGCTTAAACAGTTTAAAAACACTTTTGAATCAGAGGCAATTTTATCAGTGAAAAACCACAGATCTGATGAGATTTGAGTGAGTTGGTAAAAATAGATATGAAATCAGTTGATTAAGTGAACTTTAAACGATCCTATGCAAGCATCTAACGGATAATGAAATCAAACCACAGATAGACAAGTGCACAAGGATTTTTAGGTGGTTCGGAAATCACCCAAGTGATTCCTACATCCACCCCTCACACCCTGTGAGGATTCACTAAAACAACCGGGTACACACCCACTGGAGCTTGACAACTCCAACACTTGAGAGCTTACAACTAACACAACTTCTAGAGCAAGACTACTCTAGAACCACTGAGCAAGACTGCTCAACACAACCTTGAGTTAGACAACTCAAACTGAGCACGACGGCTCACAACAACCTGAGCACAATGCTCACACAACTTGAGCACAATGCTCACACAATGGTTGCTAGACACCAACTCAAGACATAGACCTTCTAGCACAGATCTAGTCGAAAATGAGAGCACTAATGAGAGCTATGCAGAAGCACTTGCATAATCTCAAAAGATATCTCAGAAGAACAGAAGTACAGTGAATTGTATTAAATAGCTTTGTTCTTCAAGTGTACTCCCTTGTAGAAGCTTGGATTGGGAAGAGGCTTGCAGTCTTGAACTCCAAAACCGATGCTCTGCACTTTGGAGTTGTTGGATCTTCCTTGAGTTCTTCTCCAACAAAGGCTTCTACAGGATCTGCTTCCTTGGGATGCTTCAGAGGTTTCTTCAAGAATCACACTCCAATTCTCACACGTGAATTGGTGAGAATTGGTCTTCTGGAAGCACTCGTAGAGCAGAGGAGGGAGACAACCTCTTGTAGCCTCCAGGAAACTTCCAGGAGGCTCTAAGAGCTTTGTTGGGTCTCTCTTGTGGATGGATGGCCAAAAGAGGGCCTTTTATACCCAAAAGAGTCCAAAGATACCCTTTAGGTATAAGGGCACACGATCCTAGGATGATACCCCATCGGCCTAGGCTGACACGTGGCAGCCATCCACTTTAAGTTGCAAACTTTCCATAGTGTGTCGACCTGCCCTGGTGGTCGTGTCGACACACTGTCCCAAATATGAGAACTGATGTTCTGGGAAGAAGGTCCCGTGTCGACCTGCTCTGAGAGTGTGTCGACCTGCTGTCCCAAATCTGCAAACTAGCTGTTCTGGGAACTGGGTCCAGTGTCGACCTACTCTGAGAGTGTGTCGACCTGCTGTCCCAATTCTGCAAACTGGCTGTTCTGGGAACTGGGTCCAGTGTCGACCTGCTCTGTGAGTGTGTCGACCTGGGTACACTTATTCCTGGAATCTGCAACTCGTGTCGACACACTCTTTGACATGTGTCGACACAGTCTAGGCAATTCTTCAGCTTTTTGCCTTTGAGACTAAGGTGATGTGTCGACACCATTGAGGGGTGTGTCGACACTTCTTTTGTAAAAAAGGTGTTTGTACCTGAAAATTAAACACATATATCATTAGTAAAATGTTTTATTATGAGTACAAATGATAAATGTTCAGGTATGATGTTTTTGACATGTTTCATTTAAATTGCTTTAAAATTACCTCTTGTCATCATCAAAATAGGAGGGAAATGATATGAATATGCATTCAACCCAACAATCTCCGCCTTTTTTATGATGGCAACATTAAATCCATATGACAATGAGGTTTTGATGAAGTGTGATTTTAAGCAATTTTTGTTATTCACATTTTTATTTTCTTTTTGTTTTAAACTTGTCAAAGACCTTTTGATATGTTTTAGTAACAGATGATGATGTACTTGTGGAACACAATGTTACTTGAAATGAGAATTTTTGTACACAGAAGTCAAGCAACTTGACAAGTAATCATTCAATCACATTCACAAAAATATTTTCAATCACATTAAATACACAATTGAGAAAATCATTCAAGCCAAGCAAAACATTTCATTTCATTCAACAAGAGAACCATTACAATCATTCCAAAAGATTACAAACATTTGTTCTTTCTTTCTTCTCCCCCTTTGACATCGTCAAAGCAAGATTTACATTAAGTAGAAGATGGAGGAGGAGGAGGAGGAGGAATTGGAACAAGAATGGTCTCTATGTCTGACAATCTCTTCTCCATTGAAGTCATGCTGGACTTCATTTGCTCTTGAATGGATGTCAGTCTTGTATGCAAGTAGTGCTCCATTCTATCTGAGTTTTCTATCAAGGTGGCCTGAATTCTGGTTAGATCAGCTGCAATGGGTTGTGAAGATGATGAAGATCCAGCTGACCAACTAGGTCTTTGCATTATCATGAATTCCTTTGTCAAATCAGATAATTGCTTGTCAATGTGCTCATTGAAGTTCCTCATACTTTCCAGATCATCCACAAAATGAGCAAAGGACAGTCTTGTGCTGGAAATCTCATGCAATGTCTGAGTAGTGTTGAAGACATCTGCTTGGGAATTTGCCAAAATTCCCTGAAGTACTTTTTCTAGCTTCTGCTGGTGCTCCTTCAGCTCCAGTGAGGCATCTGCCATTGTTCTAGTCAATCTATTGAACCTTTGAGCTGCATAATCTGAAGCAGCTTTCTGTTCTATGAACTTGGCAGATACTGTGTTCTCCAGTCTTTGAATCCTCAACTCAAATGATGTGGACATGGTTTGAATGGAGGAGTTTAAGGTTTCAAATTTTTCATTGAGGAAGGAGAACAACTCTGGTGGAACAGAAGGCCCACCAGAGGATGTGGATGGTTGGAATGAGGGTTGTGGAGATTCAGAGTGAATGAAGGAGGGTTGAAATTGAGGTGAGAGAGGGGCATGAACTGGAATTGCACCTTCAGTAGGAATTTGAGGCTGATCCTCATTCACAGGAGGTTGATCCTCCTGACCTAGGGGCTGGTCCCCTTCAGCTGGAGGCTATTCCTCTTGTGCTTGGGGCTGATCCCCTTAAACCTGAGGCTGGTCCTCCTGAGCTTGGGGCTATTCCCCTTGATCTTGAGGCTGTTCCTCCTGAGCTTGAGGGGCCTCAACCACAACTGACCCTCTTCTAATTTGATTGCCCTCCAATCTAAATCCCATAAACTTCTGGATATTCTTAAAGGTGTAGATGTTGGACTTGGGAATAGATTGGGACTTCTCATTCTCCAAGGGCACACCAAAGTGCTGGAACACTGAGGTCAGATGTGCTCCATAAGGAAGTGATCTCTTTAGGTCTTTCCTTGTTGTTTCAGATATGATTTGATAGAGAATTACATGGAGGTTGATTTTTATGTCTTTCACCATGCAATAAAGGATGAACCTCTGAATGTCTGTCAACCTATCCCTTCCACCACCTTGAGGAGTAATTATGGTGGTCAATATGTGGTGGATGACCCTTAATGCAGGAGGAAATGAATTGGCATTGAACCTGGTTACATAGGTCTGTTTGGGATCTGATGCACCTGCAGGAAGGCCTGTCAAGATGGAATAGGCTTCATGAAGATCAAATTCAAATTCATGATAATCTGCCCCCTCATCTGGCACTTTGAAAATGGAGGCTGCTTTTTCAGTTGGCATATCTATGGCTATTCCTTTAACTTTGGATGCATACCCTTCATCTGTGCAGGTGAGGTTCTTGTAGAATTCTCTAACTAGTCTTGGATAACAGACTTGAAACTCAGAGATAAATGGTATCCAAGATTGAAAGGAGAAATAGGTTTGAATTTCTGGAAAAGAGTCTGCTAGCTGAATATCTGATAGGTCTAGAATTCGGGGCTTCAGAATTAACTTGGCTGCACTGACTGACTCTGAGAGAATATCCTCTTGAGACTCAGAAGACTCAGAAGAAGAGGAAGATGATTCCTCAGGGTTTTCAGAAGAATCGCCTGGAATTTCTGTTCTAGGGTTTGGAGGAATACTACCTCTGCCTGAAGATGAGGCTCTACTTCTCTTGGCTGCCCTTTGAGATGCTGAAGAGGATCCTGGTTGCTCGGCAGGATCATTCCTTCTCTTAGATCTTCTTTCAGATTGAGCATGGGCTCTGACTGCCGGAATCGGCCTTGAAGAGGCACTGGACCTTGCGCTACGGCGGGGACCCAACTTCCTGACCATGGTGCAAAGAAGAGTGGAATTCGGAGAGGAGATGGAAGATTGGAGAGGTGATGGAAAGAGGATGAGAGTTAGAGAGAAATGGTGAAGATTTCTTGCCAGAAACGATGAGAATTTGGTCGTCGGGTCGACCTGATGCCTAAAAGGGGTGCAGTGGTGTACTGCCCCGCAGGAACAAGGATGACTTATCATGTACCAAACGGTTTGAAAAACAATCAGGCAAGGGGTTAGTGTCGACACAGGATGAAGGTTGTGTCGACCTGACCGAAAGTGTGTCGACACAGGATGGGACGGTGTCGACACGGCCTTAGAAGAAAAAGTTGAATTTTTGAGAGGAGATTTTTGAGAAATTTGGAACATCTTTAGAATGATGAACAATGAGAGGAATTATCATTTCAATGATGTTTAAGAGGCTTAAAAATTCATTGTTATATTTTGCAAAAAAATCATCACAATTCAAGTTTTTCAAACAATTTCCAACAGGATATTAGCATTCCAAGACTTGAATCAAAAAAATGAGAAATTGAGTGATATAATATATCTAACAATCAACTATAAACTACCATATTTCTCAACTTTAAAGAATTAAAGATGTCATCTAGACTAAATGCAATTGTGTGAAAATGAAACACAATCTCAAAGAACAACTTGATGAGGAATGAAGATGATTCTTTCTAGACATATCTCCAATAATGTTCACATTTTGTTCTTTTAAAAAACTATCAAATAATATAAATCTCTTTCACTCAAGTACTAGTGCTTTTTACACACCATAATCCCTAGATACTTAAGATTTAGTCATTGTCAAGTCTCAAAGGGGTAAATGATGGCCTTTTGACATGAAAATATACGTTTTGTAGAAGCCAATATTTCCAGTTACTCAGTCATCATCAAAAAAACATAGCACATTTTGCTTTTTTTTTGTATTTATTTTTACTTTGTTCCCCCTTTGAACAGAGTTAGCAATAGTGCCTTATGACATACATGGCACTTCATTCATTGTGAAGGTGTGCAGTTTCTCAGCACAAGTGCCATTGCTCTGTTGGATTTTGATAATTTTGGAGAGTTTGTGAGATAGAAATCAAATACATTCAATCATCAGTTGCAAACAAGGAAATGTTTTAAGTTCAAAGCACAAGTTGATGTTTAGTCTACGAAGAGATCTGAATTTCTGTGGGTTGAGAGATATAGTTGAAAGTTGATTAAAAAAAGATAATAGATCACTCAATGGTTCATTTTGAGACTCTAGACTTCTAAATGATGACATCATGCAAGAAATTGATGAGATTCAAGAAAAGTTGAATTTTGCAAAGTTATGACTTGTGAATTTTCTAGCTCCCCCTGAGATGATTATTTCAACCACTTTTCATCAAAATAAAGATACATAGATTTTGGAAATCATAAAAGTTTTCTTCTTAGACAACAAAGACTCCCCCTCAACAATTGCATATCCATTTCTTGGTACTTGGTGGAGACACATACTCTCGCATAGTGAAAGTGTCCAGACAGGCATAACCTGTCCTTCTCCAAGTCACCATTTGATATATCAAGAAGTTTCAATACAATAAGAGTTGAAGAATTCATTATCAAAAAGAAATGGAAGTGAAAATAAGTAAGTTTTTGAAATTAGAAAAGGTATCCTCTTTGAACAGTAAAAGCTCCCCCTCAACAATTGCATATCAATTTCTTAGTACTTGGAGGAGACATATACTCTCGCATAGTGAAAGTGTCCAGACAAGCATAACTTGTCCTTCTCCAAATCACCATTTGATATACCAAGAAATTTCAACACAATGAGAGTTGGAGAGTTTATTGTAAAAAGGGAATAGAATTGAAAGTGAGAGAGATATGAACAAAGTAACTCAAGGAAGCAAAGAATTATGAAATGCAAAGAACTCCCCCTTAGACCATGCATAACACTCAACCCAAACCTTGAGAGAGATCAAGAAGGTGGACATTTACAAAGACCAAGTTCTCTCCTTAAAGATGAAAATCTGGTTTCAGGAAGGGGTTTAGTGAAAATGTCTACAATTTGTTTTTCAGTTTCAATAAAATGGAGTTCAAAAGATTTCTTTGCAACCTCATCTCTCAAGAAATGATGACTAATTTCAATGTGTTTTGTTCTAGAATGCTGAATGGGGTTTTTAGACAGATTTATTGCACTTGTTTTATCACATAGGATGGGTACACACCTTAAATCTTGGTTGTAATCAAGAAGTTGATGTTTCACCCAGAGAATCTGAGTTCCACATCTACCAGCAGCAACATACTCAGCCTCTGCAGTTGACAGAGCAACTGAATGTTGCTTCTTAGAAGCCCAAGAGATAAGGCACCCACCTAGAAATAGACACAAGCCACTTGTGCTTTTTCTATCTAATTTGCACCCAGCATAATCAGCATCACAATAGGCAAACAGATCTAACTTGCAACCAGCAGGATACCAAATACCTAAGTCACATGTTCCAACAAGATATTTGAAGATTCGTTTAACAGCAAGCATGTGACTTTCTTTAGGATTAGATTGGAATCTATCACATAAACACACACAAAAATGAATATCAGGTCTAGAAGTTGTAAGATAGAGCAGAGAGCCAATCATACCTCTGTAGGTCTTTGGATCTACTGACTTACCAGATGGATCTTCTTCTAGTTTAGCATTAATTGCAATTGGTGTGCTTGAGTGCTTAAGGTTCTGAAAGTCAAACCTCTTTAATAGCTCCTTAACGTATTTGGTTTGACTGATGAAGATTCCTTCAGTTGTTTGGTTCACCTGCAATCCCAAAAAGAATGTTAAATCTCTCATTAAGCTCATTTCAAATTCATTCTTCATTTGATTTGAAAATTCTGTGCAAAGGCCTTTATTGGTGGAGCCAAAAATTATGTCATCAACATAAATTTGAACCACAATTATTTGATTTTTTACTATTTTTGTGAACAAAGTTTGATCAACATTACCTCTAGAGTATCCTTTTTCAAGTAAAAAGGAACTCAACCGGTCATACCAAGCTCTTGGAGCTTGCTTAAGACCATAGAGAGCCTTATTAAGCTTGAAAACATGGTTAGGATATTTTTCATTTTCATATCCAAGAGGTTGTTCAACAAAAATATTTTCCTTTATATATCCATTTAATAATGCACTTTTGACATCCATTTGATAGACTTTAAATTTCATGGAAGATGCAAAAGCAAGGAAAATTCTAACTGCTTCTAGTCTAGCTACAGGGGCATATGACTCTTCAAAATCAATTCCAAACTCTTGATTGTACCCCTTTGCAACTAGCCTAGCTTTATTTCTAATTACCTGACCAGATTCATTCAATTTGTTTCTGAAGACCCATCTAGTGCCAATCACTGCTTGTTCATTAGGCCTCGGTACTAATTCCCATACTTGATTTCTTTCGAATTGATGAAGCTCATCATGCATGGCATTAATCCAATCAGAACTGGATAAGGCTTCATCAATTGACTTGGGTTCAATTTGGGAAATTAGAGCTAGTGAGTCTTCTTCAATATTTTGCAAGAAGGATGATCTGGTCCTTACTCTATCATTTAAATTGCCAACTACACTGTCTAATGGGTGATCTCTTAGATATCGAGGTTCAGAAATTACCTGTTGAGAAGTGCCCACTTCTGGAGTAATGTTACCTGACCCACTTGAAGATGGTGAGTTGTTGTTCAGGTTCTCTTCATTATTGACAAGCTCCTCAACAGTTGGTGAAGAATCCACAATGAGGTCATCCTCTTCATTGTCTTGTCTTTCCCTGCAAGATTTAGAATCATTAGAGGAAAAGGAATTTTCATCAAAAATGACATGTGGAGATTCTTCAACAGTTTTGGTTTTTAGAATGTACACTTTGAAAGCCCTTGACACTTCAGAATAGCCAAGGAAGATAGCTTCCTGACTCTTAACATCAAACTTGTCAAGGTTTTCTTTGTTATTATTGTGTACAAAGCATTTGCACCCAAAAGTTTTGAAATAAGAAACAGTTGGCTTTTTGTTTCTCAACAGTTCATAGGGGGTTTTTCTGATCTTTGGTATGATCAAAGCTCTATTTAGGATATGATTGGCTGTGTTAACAGCTTCAGCCCAAAAGGATTTGGGCAGATTTGTACATTGAGATTCTCGAATACTCCTTGGGATGGACAACACATTGAATCATGTTCATGGCACTATAATTCAATGTAGCTTTCCTTATTTGTTCCCTAGTCCAGGTGTCTTCTTCTCGCTGGTTTTCATAGGGACCCCCTTCTACTACTTTCTAGATCTCATAGTTCTGGGCCCTTAAGAATACTTGCATTCTGTTTTTCCAATAAGAATAGTCCGTCCAATTAAAGAATGGTGGCCTATTTATGGAATGACCCTCAGCTATGAAACCTTTGGAATCCATGACTCTAAAGCAGGCAGAAAATGCTTAGCAAACAAACAAGCAAACACTCAAACACACAACACTCAGAAACAAAAACTACTCAGATCAAATCAGATCAAGGTAAACCCGCTCTGATACCAATTGAAGGATCGAAGAAAAGGTGTGGATAAGATCCAGAAGGGGGGGGGGGATGAATAGATCTATGCCACTTTCTGCGGAAGCTTAAACAGTTTAAAAACACTTTTGAATCAGAGGCAATTTTATCAGTGAAAAACCACAGATCTGATAAGATTTGAGTGAGTTGGTAAAAATATATATGAAATCAGTTGATTAAGTGAACTTTAAATGATCCTATGTAAGCATCTAACGGATAATGAAATCAAACCACAGATAGACAAGTGCACAAGGATTTTTAGGTGGTTCGGAAATCACCCAGGTGATTCCTACATCCACCCCTCACACCCTGTGAGGATTCACTAAAACAACCGGGTACATACCCACTGGAGCCTGACAACTCCAACACTTGAGAGCTTACAGCTCACACAACTTCTAGAGCAAGACTACTCTAGAACCACTGAGCAAGACTGCTCAACACAACCTTGAGTTAGACAACTCAAACTGAGCACGACGGCTCACAACAACCTGAGCACAATGCTCACACAACTTGAGCACAATGCTCACACAATGGTTGCTAGACACCAACTCAAGACATAGACCTTCTAGCACAGATCTAGTCGAAAATGAGAGCACTAATGAGAGCTATGCAGAAGCACTTGCATAATCTCAAAAGATATCTCAGAAGAACAGAAGTACAGTGAATTGTATTAAATAGCTTCGTTCTTCAAGTGTACTCCCTTGTAGAAGCTTGGATTGGGAAGAGGCTTACAGTCTTGAAGTCCAAAACTGATGCTCTGCACTTTGGAGTTGTTGGATCAACCTTGAGTTCTTCTCCAACGAAGGCTTCTACAGGATCTGCTTCCTTGGGATGCTTCAGAGGTTTCTTCAAGAATCACACTCCAATTCTCACACTTGAATGTGTGAGAATTGGTCTTCTGGAAGCACTCGTAGAGCAGAGGAGGGAGACAACCTCTTGTAGCCGCCAGGAAACTTCCAGGAGGCTCTAAGAGCTTTGTTGGGTCTCTCTTGTGGATGGATGGCCAAAAGAGGGCCTTTTATACTCAAAAGAGTCCAAAGATACCCTTTAGGTATAAGGGCACACGATCCTAGGATGATACCTCATCGGCCTGGGCTGACACGTGGCAGCCATCCACTTTAAGTTGCAAACTTTCCGTAGTGTGTCGACCTGCCCTGGTGGTGGTGTTGACACACTGTCCCAAATATGAGAACTGATGTTCTGGGAAGAAGGTCCCGTGTCGACCTGCTCTGAGAGTGTGTCGACCTGCTGTCCCAAATCTGCAAACTAGGTGTTCTGGGAACTGGGTCCAGTGTCGACCTGCTCTGAGAGTGTGTCGACCTGCTGTCCCAATTCTGCAAACTGGCTGTTCTGGGAACTTGGTTCAGTGTCGACCTACTCTGAGAGTGTGTCGACCTGGGTACACTTATTCCTGGAATCTACAACTCGTGTCGACACACTCTTTGACATGTGTCGACACAGTCTAGGCAATTCTTCAGCTTTTTACCTTTGAGACTGAGGTGATGTGTCGACACCATTGAGGGGTGTGTCGACACTTCTTTTGTAAAAAAGGTGTTTGTACCTGAAAATTAAACACATATATCATTAGTAAAATGTTTTATTATGAGTACAAATGATAAATGTTCAGGTATGATGTTTTTGACATGTTTCATTTAAATTGCTTTAAAATTACCTATTGTCATCATCAAAATAGGAGGGAAATGATATGAATATGCATTCAACCCAACACAGTCGACCTTGGCCTATCGACAAGCAGGGACCAGACTCCAAAAACCTGGTTCTGGAAGACAGTGGCTATCGACAGTCACCCTCTGGCTGTCGACATAAACTATCCAGTCTTGCTTTCCATCACCGTGTCTTGCCCAATCTCCTATTGATTCATCATGCTATTAGCCTAGCAAGTTGCTTCCCTCATTCTCTTAGGTTTCTACCACTATATCGCTAAGAGAGATCATCCAATTGTTTTCCACATACTATTATGGATTAACCTTGAAATCTCTATGTATAATTAATTACTATTTGGTTACAACCTTATGTATTCATTAGCACTTATTCATAAACTTTTGTTATATGAAAGACCTTGAGTACTTGTGTACCCCCCACTTGAATCTTTTAAAGAAATGTATTATGATGACAATTTGTGGGGCTTTGGACTCAATTGAGTTATATGCCTATGTAAATGGGGCTGGTCCAGTCCCGGGAGGAGCACCCGAATTCATTTACTGGCCGTACGGAACGATAAATGATCTGTGGATGCTTGGTATTGCATAAAATACTAGCTTCATTAGTCATCATGTTATCCTATCATGAGTTTTGTATTTGAATCGAAACATGAATGTTATCATGAAATCTTAACCATGTATTCGTAATTCAGTACTTCTGTTCTACATTTATTGTATAGTCGACATGTTTGTCCAACCATCTTTGATACTCAATACTGACAATAGTTAAGTTTCTTATTCTGATCTTTGAACATCTTAATCTTTTTTTATTAGAAGAATTGAATCCTACTGGGTTAGATAGCTTAGATAATCCTACTTTTTCAGGTGATCAGGATGAGCTTAATGCTTAAGGGGGAGTGTGCTGAGTGGAACATCCCATCTTCAGAGGGCCAACAAATTTTGCTTCTCTTACTATTGTAAATATAACATGTAATTAAGTTTTCTATTTTCCACTCCTCTTATAGGCAGTATTGAGGACTGCCATGTAATTAAGCTTCCGCTGTGTTAATGTTAGATGAATAAAATATAAGTCCTATTTCTTGAGCCTGATTTCTGTCATTTCCGATAAATAGACTTTTATTAGGACATGATATATATGTCTCAAGTGAAGCTAGTGTGAAGCAGAAAGTGTTAGAAGAAGCACAACGGTCCAGGTACACCATACACCCTGGAAGCACAAAGATGTATTAAGACTTGAAGAAATATTTCTTGTGGCCGAGCGTGAAGAAAGAGATAGCGGAATTCATAGCAAGGTGTCTAGTGTGCCAGCAAGTTAAGGCGGAGCATCAAAGACCAGGTGGTTTATTGCAGTCATTACCTATAGCGCAGTTGAAGTGGGAAGACATAGCAATGGATTTTATGGCAGGTTAGCCCAGGACAGCATCAGGTCACAATGGTATTTATGTTTTTGTTGATAGATTGACAAAGGTGTGCAAGTCGTTAGCCGTGAGCATGTCATGGGCAGTAGACAGATTGGCGAGATTGTATGTGGATAGAATTGTGCCATTACATGGAATACCAGTCACTATTGTTTCATATAGGGATCCCACGTTTACATACGATTTTTGGAGGAGTTTGCAGAGGGTTGTTGGTACACAATTAAGGTATAGTTCAGCATACCATCCTCAAACTGATGGACAGATAGAGAGAACAATTCAGACTATTGAAGATATGTTGCGAGCATGTTGTTTAGTTTGGGGAGGTAGATGGGAGCATCATTTTGGTATGGTTGAATTTGCCTATAACAACAGCTACCACACAAGCGTTGGCATGACACCATATGAAGCACTTTATAGAAGACCTTGCAGAACATCGTTAAATTGGCATGAAGTGGGTGAAAGGCAGGTAATGGGACCGGAATTGGTGCAACAGTGTGCAGAGGTGGTCAAGTTCATTAAGGAGAAGCTTCAAATGGCACAAAGCTGGCAAAAGAGTTATGTGGATACGCAGCGCAGGCCCCTACAGTTTGAAGTCGGCGACTATGTGTTTTTGAGGGTTTCTCCAACCAAGGGTGTTTTGAGGTTCAGCAAGAAGGGCATGTTGAGTCCCAGATACGTGAGTCCGTTCCAAATTTTGGAAAGGATTGGTGAAACAGCATACAGATTGGACCTTCCAGTCGACTTTACCAATGCTCACGATGTGTTCCATGTCTCAATGCTCAAAAGGTATATTCGAGATCCCTCCTAGATAGTTAGCTATCAGCGAGATGATTTGAAACTGAATATATCCATGCCAGAGTATCCAGTGATGATTACAGGCCACCGAACACAAAAGTTAAGGAATAAAGACATTGAGTTGGTAAATATTAGATTGGGAGATAGGCAGGGTGGAGAAGGCACTTGGGAGTTGGCCGATGAGATGTACAAGATGTTTTCATACTTGTTTGAGTAAGCATTAAATTCTTTTAGGTGATAGTCATATATGTGTTGCTTTGTTAATTATGGTTGCTTCTTTAATTTCGAGGATGAAATTCCTTTTAGGTGATAGTAATGTAATATTCAGTACATTCGGATCGTAGTTTACCGTGTTTAGGGGCCTCTATGTGGCCCATTGGTTGAGTGAATGTGTTTATGCATGTTTTGACAGGTTGGTGTGGCAGGTTGGGACGATGGAGGGTTGGAAATCCCAGCCCAAACCGACCTCTGGCGGGTTCATTAAGAACGTGACCAACACAGTCGTCGCGATTCTTAAATGAATGCGACTACCTACACCGTCATGATTTGGAACCGCTTCTACATGAGCACGACTGCATGCGCGCTACGTGGCGCATGCAGGGTCGTCAGAGTTGAATCGCGTCGACAGGGTGCGTCGCATTTCTAAACACGACAGCCTGATACATCGTGACTTAAACTCTATGTATTTTTGGGCTTCTGTCCTTGGTCGAAAAGTGTAGTTGCACTGTTCAACTGGAGGAGGTTCTGTTGGAGAATTCTGCGGCAATTTCTGCTATTTTGGTGTCCGTTCGGCATGGTTTCGACACGGGGAGGTGCTTCAGAGCGCGAGGAATGTCTGGACGGCATTGGATTTGCGTTTCATCCGTTGGTAGGGGAACTCTTCACTGTTTTACTTTGTGTGGGCTATGTAGGTTAGGGTTTATGGTTTTATAAAGGGGAATTACTTGTACATGATAGAGAGCATGCCTAGGATTCTATATAAACAGTTATGTCCTGCTTTACAAGCATGTAACACTATTGGGTGTGATTTCCGGAATGAAAGGTTATGGTAGGTTTCTGTTTTCTGAAAGGTGACGGAACCAGTCGTCGCATTTTGTGAACGCGACGACCTAGTCTGTCGCGATTCAGGCCTTAAGGCAACGGGTTGGTCCGTCGTGATTCAAGCACTGATTGGCGACCACTGTGTTGGTCACGATTTAGATGGTGGCCACCCGAGCTCTGGGGTTCTATGGCCAGTCTATCTGTTTCCTATTGTACATTGCTTGGGCAGTGATGATTATGCAATGTAGGGTTTGTAAGGGTTGTGTCGGCTTATACCGTGGATGATAACGATGGGTTTTGCTTGGAAATGTATGCATAGCATGTTGGGTTGTAACGCCTTCTGTGGTTACCTCAATAGTCGGTTACCCAAGCACCGGGTGCTCGGGTTTTGTCTCGGTACGGTGAGTACCATCAAGGTTTCTGTCGTCTTTCTGGACACCCTCACTACTAAGTTTAAGTTGTACGTCTGCCTGAGGGAAAGATGGCAGGGGGCAGTGACTCATGTTTGTGGGTGTGCGGTCATTTGTAGCGCGCTCGTGGTTGGGGGACGAGCACCAGTAGACATACTAGTCCCCACACTACAACAAAAAGCACATTTAGAGACCGATATAGCAACCGATAATTTCAGTCGCAATTCGGCCACTAAATAGTGACCGAATTGTGACTGAAACTACTCAGTCGCTAAAAAAATATTATAGTGACCGATTATAGTTCGGTCACTAATGAGTCACTATTTAGTGACCGAACAGTAATCGTTAAGCTTTCGGTGACTGTCGAAACATTTGCAACCGAATATTTCGATCACAAATCGGTCACTAATTAGTCACCGATTAGTGACCAATTTCATTTCAGTCATAGATTTTCACATTTTCACGGGTATGGAAGAAAATTTTGTGACTGATTATGTTTAGTCACTAATCGATCACTAATTAGTGATTGATTAGTGATCGAAAATTTTCGGTCTTTATAGCCGACGTGTATAGAAAACGAATACAGACTGATATTTATTGGTTGCTATTCGGTCTCTATAGCCGTATGTTGCTCTCTATTTCACCCAGTCTCTCGCATGCTCTCTCTCTCCTCCGTCCCTACTCTCGCACTCTCTCTCTCTCTCTCATTCGCCGCCACTATCGCCGGACGTCGTTGCCGTGCGCCGCCATCGCCAGACGCCGCTGCCATCAACGGACGCTAGCCGTTGTCATCTTCTCCTCGGGTAAGCCCTCCCTCCCTACATCGATCTGTCTCTCACTCTCTCTCTCTCTCAGGGAACTGGTGCCGGTGCCGGAGGCAGAGGAGGCTTCGGCTATCCTCCCCCTCCCTCTATCTCTCTGTCTTTCTCTCTCTCTAGATCTTTCTCTCTCTCCCCCGCGGCTTGGTTGCTTCCCCCTCTGGCCCTCTCTCTGTCCCTCTGTCTCACTCTCTAGATCTCTCTATCTCTCTCCCTGCCAGTGCCTCCATGCCGGAGGAGCCTCCGGCTTCCATCCCCCCCACCTACCCTCCCCCCTCCATCCCTCCCTTTGTCTGTCCCTCTCATCCCCCCCCCCCTCGCCCTCCCCCCCTCCGGCCCTCCCTCTATCTATCTTTCCCTCCCCCCCCCCCTCCAGCCCTCCCTCTGTTTGTCTGTCTCTCCCTCTCATCCCCCCACCTGCCCTCCCCCCTCCGACCTTCCCTCTGTCTGTCTCTCCCTCTCATCCCCCCTGCCCTCCCCCCACTACTAATGTTTTACAAATTTTTTTCCAGAATTTTCTGCTCAATATTTTAAAGTAATTTGATTGTTTTCTTTGGAATTTAAGAGAACTTGGACATGTAATTTAGATGTGAGACATGTAATTTATGAATGTTTATGCATTACATTGGAAATCTTAGTAGTTTATTAATTGCCAAGTAGTACATCAACTTTCATTATATGCTATTTGTATGAATATTTAGAGATTGTTTGTAGTATTTATATATGTTTTAGAATTTTACAGATTTTTTAATTCTTTTTTCTGATTTTTAGGTCACTTAATATCTCTTAATGTCTATGTTGGGGTGGGGGGGCAGTGTGGGGGTGTGGGAGGGGGGGGGGGGTTCGGCGGTGTGTGTGTGTGGGGGGGGGGGGGTAGTGTGGGGGTGGGAGGGTGGGAGGGGGGGTTCGGGGGTGTGGGGGAGGGAGGGCAGTGGCAATGTGGGGGTGGGAGGGGGGACCTGGCTGTGTGTGGGGGGTGGGGGGGGCAGGTTGTGTGGGGGTGGGGGGGTAAACTGTCAGGGGTGGGGTAGATAGGCGGGGGTGGGGGGGGGGGGGTCTCTCTCTCTCTTTCTCACTGTCCAAGCAGCGGGGGGGTAGATAGCTGGGGGTGGGGGGGTAGACAGCCGGGGGTCCTTGTGAATAAATTATTTTTTTTCTACATATGGCACATTATTGATACGTTTTTTCCTCCACACATGTTCATGGCCAGTCCATGGCACACTATCTGACTGACTCCATTATTGTTTTAATTTAGAATAGTTTGAGAATAAATTGATTTTTTTAAAAAACATTGAAGATATTTTAACTTTATTCCCAATCTATCCTGATATTAAACTTGACCTTAGTCATCCCATGTAACGACCCAGAATCCGCATTACCAGTAACAACCAGTAACCTGAATTCTTACCCGCTAACCCACAAGACAAGCTCGGAAGGGTAGGAAGTGAAAGTCCGAGGAGACTATATGTAAGAAGATACACACCATGTAAAGCTGTAAAATTCCACTATGAACATAATATATATACAACTCAGAGTCTGAGCAAGGTACAGAGTACAGAAGTACAACAAAAAGTACTACTCACTGCAGCTAAGGAGCACCAACACCGAAGTTGCTAGACTCGCCTGGAACGGGAGTCGATGAAGACCCACCTGAAAGGGAGGGGAGTGAGTCTCAAGAAAAGAGACCCAGTAGGGAAAAGTAACCCCACCGGCAACAAAACTAAAGTGCGGAAAGTAAAAACTGAAAGTAAGTACACGTCGCACCACAACACAAAACTGTAAACCACGCGGCTCAGTAACACACACTCACACACACAGCAAGTAGGACTCAGCTACGGTCTGTGGCTCGGCGTCCCGTCACCACAGAGGCTCTCAACCCCAGCCACGTGTGCACACTACAGACTCTCTCTCTCGCGTCTGGTCCACGACCGGTTTTTCCCCTACGCTTGACCCTAGCGGTAGAGAAGGGGCTCCACGGAGACCGGCTCAAAACCACCACAAGGAGTACGCACAGGACAGAGTCGCACTCGGCGTCCTGGCTCACTAGAGGAGGACAACCACACGCTAGTCGTCTAGACGGAGTTGCACCCACGCCTAGGTAACACAACAGAAACGGGTACACGGTAATGCAATGTGCGTACAACAGACGGAACACACTCAATGTCTGAAACCCCATACAATAAGTAAACACCTCGAGTCACAACTAGTCTCTCATACGCAGAGGCAGAGTCACACTCTAAGCCTGGCCCACATGTGCTATTAGGGCGGACATCACATGCCAATCGCCTCTAAACACAACACTTAAGTCTGCTGGGACACAGGAGATTAACGGCCATATCGATTGCCGCCAAAAAGAGGTAAACGACACTCCTCATGACATTAACAGTAACTAAACGGCAATCGACCTTGTCGTTTAAATCACCCCAGAAGATCTCAACGTCAACAGATGTGGACGTTAAGGTCTTCAGTCCCCCAAACCCAGAACTGAACTGAATCAGTTCAAATGGGCAGAAATACTCAACAGAATTCCGACTGATGGAGGGGAACACTTCCTCTCATCAATCCAAACTACCAGAATATCAAAATTGAACAGTCTAACACCTAGATTGTCTAAATCACCCTCAATTCCGGCATGATACAACCCAAACCCTAAACCATGATTTGCACACCAATTCACTTAATTGGGCATGCTGGTTTGCTGGGGAAGGTTATAGGGGTTAAGTCCCTACCTCAGAATGCTTAAACAATCCCCGAACAGCCACTACTCGCGCTGGATTCCCTCGAAGACTCCGCGCAAATCGCACCAAAACCTTGTGTTTCCCGCCCAATCAAGCATCGCCACACGATCCAGGGCCTTCCCACGAGCTTAGATCAACCAACAGAAGCTGTGGAAATGGAGAAAAGCTAAGGTGGAGGGAAGGAGAGGAAAGGAGAAGAATGGGTTCTGCTCTCGGGCTGCCCTATTTCAACAGGACTGGCTAGTCGAGGTCAACATCTCTGGTCGCCTACTGAACCACCTACAGACTGACGTCCAGATCTCCTGTCGCTGAGTTCAACATCAAACGTCCATATCGCTGGACGCTGACTCTGACTCAACGGCAAGCCCTGGCCGTCAACCACACAGAACCTCTAACAGACCCAATAAGGATCCACTAAAGACCCGAGACCTTACAGCCCTCCCCCCTTAAGGAATTTTGCCCTCAAAAACCAAGCAACATAAAGATAGAAGACTCACCAAAGAGGTACGGAAATTGCTCGCGCATTTCGTCCTCCTGCTCCCATGTCGACTAACCACCGGAGTGCCGCTGCCACACAAGACGAACTAAAGGAATAGCCTTGTTCCTCAACCTCTGAACTCGGTGATCCTCAATGTGCAACGGAAACTCTGGTATAGTCAACACTGGAGTCACCTCAGACCACTCTGCACTCTATAGAACGTGAGACTCGTCAGAAAGGTACCTCCGAAGCATCGACACGTGAAACACGTCGTGCACTGCTGCCAACTCTGACGGAAGCTCATGTCTGTACGCCAAACCTCCGACACGCTCAGTAATGGTGAAAGGTCCAATAAAGCGAGGACTCAACTTTCCACGCCTACCAAACCTCACCACTCCCTTCATAGGAGACACACGGACAAACACCTGGTCCCCTACCTGAAACTCGAGCGGTCGTCTACGCTGATCTGCATAACTCTTCTGCCGACTCTGAGCTGACTGAAGCCTCTGTCTCACAAGCTGAACTACCTCAACTGCCTGCTGTACCAACTCTGACCCCGTGACAACCCGTTCGCCAACCTCGAACCAGTCAAGAGGAGTGCGACACGGTCGTCCGTACAAAGCCTCATATGGTGCCAAACCGATACTGAAGTGATAGCTATTATTATATGCAAACTCGACCAACGGCAAGTGAGCTGTCCACGACCCCTGCCACTCCAAACAGCAAGCTTTAAGCATGTCCTCCAAAGTCTGGATAGTCCACTCTGACTGACCGTCTGACTGAGGGTGGTAGGCGGAACTAAAAGCTAACTCTGTCCCCAAAGCTCTCTAGAAACTGCGCCAGAACCCAGAAGTGAAGCGAGGATCCATGTCTGACACAATAGAGATCGCACTCCATGCAAAGGAACAATCCGCTCTACGTACAACGCAGCCAACCTACTCACACCCCAACTAGTCCTGACAGGCATGAATCTGGTAGTCTTCGTCAATCTGTCCACAAGAACCCAAATGTTGTCAAAACCTCCAGCTGTCCTCGACAAACCACAATCAAAGTCAGTCGTCACATGGTCCCACTTCCACATCAGAATCTCTAACGGCTGCACAAGTCCTCCTGGACACTGATGTTCGGCCTTCACCTGCTGACAGACCAAACACCTAGCAACAAAAGCCGCTATGTCTCTCTTCATCCCAGGCCACCAAAACTGACGTCTCAACCTGTGGTACATCTTGGTTGACCCTGGATGAATCGAGTACCTGGAACCATGTGCCTCCTGCAGCACGACTCTCCTGATAGACTCCTCAACAGGAACATAGAGTCTATCTCGGAACCTAACAGTCCCGTCCTCGTGAAGCTCAACCTCTGGGAGAAGCAACACACTGTGCAACTCGGGATCTGCCTGCTGAGCCTCAGCAGCCTGTCTCACAACGGTGGGAGCCGCTAACAAACTGTCCAACACAAACTGACGATGACTGGACGAAACTCTGAAAGACCCCTCTGTCGCAGACTGCCACAACTGCCACTCTCTAAGCATCAGATGACTCATCCGTGCTTTCCTACTCAAAGCATCTGCAACCACATTCGCCTTTCCAGGCTTATACTCAATGCTGAAATCATAGTCTTTCAGATATTCCATCCATCGACGCTGCCTCATATTCAGATCCCTCTGAGAAAACACATATCTCAAACTCTGGTGGTCGGTACGGACTACAAAACTCACTCCGTACAGGTAAAGACGCCAAATCCACAAAGCAAACACCACAGCTGCAAGCTCTAGGTCGTGGGTCGGGTAACTCTCCTCGTGGGGCTTAAGCTGGCGAGACGCATAAGCCACCACCCGGCCTTGCTGCATCAAAACCGCACCAAAACCAATACCTGAAGCATCTGTGCAAACCTCAAAACCCTCCTCACCTGAAGGTAAGGCAAGAACTGGCACCGACGTAAGCAGTCGTTTCAACTCTATGAAGCTCTGCTCACACTGCTCCGACCACTCAAACGGAACTCCCTTTCTCGTCAACCGAGTCAAGGGTGCAGCAACCTGAGAAAAGTCTCGAACAAACCTGCGGTAGTAACCTGCCAAACCCAGAAAGCTACGAATCTCAGAGACAGATCTGGGACTCTCCCACTGCAAAACTGCCTTAACCTTCGCTGGATCTACCGAAACTCCCTCACCTGAGATCACGTGCCCCAAGAAGTGAACCTGTTGTAGCCAAAACTCACACTTACTAAGTTTGGCATACAACTGGTGCTCTCGCAAAGTCTGCAACACGATCCTCAGGTGCTCGGCGTGCTCCTCCTCTGAAACAGAGTACGCCAGAATGTCGTCAACAAACACTACGACAAACCGGTCCAAGAACTGGTGGAACACCCGATGCATCAGATCCATGAAGGCCGCTGGAGCATTGGTGAGCCCAAACGGCATCACCAAAAACTCAAAGTGTCCATATCTGGTCCGAAAAGCAGTCCTCTCAATGTCAGAATCTCTAATTCGCAACTGATAGTAGCCCGACCTCAAGTCAATCTTCGAAAAGACACGAGCAGACTGAAGCTGATCAAAGAGATCATCAATCCTAGGCAAAGGATACCTATTCTTGATGGTCACTTGATTTAGCTTCCTATAATCAATACACAATCTCAGGCTACCATCCTTCTTCCGGACAAACAAAACAGGTGACCCCCACGGAGAAAAGCTAGGACGAATATAGCCCTTCTCCAACAACTCCTCAAGCTGCCTCTTCAACTCCCTCAACTCTTCTGGTGCCATATGGTACGGTGCCTACGCAAAAGGTAAAGTTCCAGGAACCAACTCTACAGTAAACTCAATCACTCTCTCTGGCGGTAGACCAGGCAACTCTTCCGGAAAGACATCCGGAAACTGACACACTACAGGAATGTCTCCCACTCCCGAGGCAAACTGGTCAAGAGTAACTGTAGAAACTAGGAAACCCTGACAACCAGAAGCAAGTAACCTCCCTGCCCTCAAAGCAGAAACTAAAAAGTGAGAAGTAAGAGGTACGATACCCTGGAAGTAGAACGCCGCTTCCCCAGTTATCCGTAAGTGCATCCTCTTCTTCTGCCAATCCATCACTGCACCATACCGCTCTAACCAGTCCATACCCAAAATCACATCATAATCATGTAACTGCAAGGCAAACATACGAGCTGACAACAACTGGTCCTGCAACTGCACAGGTACCTCCTCGAGACAGTAGGACGTAAGGACAAGTGCCAACTCAACAGACTCTCCCGAACTCAACTCTCTAAGGGAGTCTAAAAACTCCTCAGACAGAAACGAATGAGAGGCACCGGAATCAAACAAAACTCTAGCTGTACAACTAAAAACTGAAACAGTACCTTCCACCAGGTAAGCTGCCTCCGCATCTGCACGAGTCAAGTGGGTAACACGACCTCTACCTCTCGACCCACCAGAACCTCTGGTCTGCTGACGCTGCTACACAGGTGCCTGCTGCTGCTACTGCTGCTGCACTCGGGGCTGTGACTGGGTCTGCTGTTGCGGCACACGAGGTAGCAAAGGACAATCTCGCGCCATGTGACCCATTTGGTCACACCGGTAACACTGACTAGCAAAAGTACATTGTACCTGCTGCGAAGGCTGACCTGTCGGCTGCTGAACACTCCCAACCGACTGCTGCCTCTGCTCTGCCTGCCTCCTATCACGCCGAAACTTCCTCCGAGATCCTGACTTCGCCGTCGTCTCAGTAGAAGTGGACGCGTAGGAAGTCGCAGTCCTCGGGGTCGTCTGCACACTACCTTGCTGCTGTCGAGGCTGAGAAGGAACTACATGTGTCTGAACCTCTGCACTCCAAGCACGAGTCCGCAAGGTGTCTGCCTCCAACGATGCCGCTGTCTGATAGGCCGCATCCAAATCTATGACACGAGCAACTATCAGCGCCTGCCTGAGCTCTGGCCTCAATCCCCTCACAAACTGCTGAGTCCTCAGACCCTCATCTCCCATAATCTGCGGAGCATAACGCCCTAGCTCTACAAATCTGGCCCTGTACTGCACTACAGTAAAGTCCCTCTGCTGCAAGTCCAGAAACTGGTACAATCTCTCCGTCCGGACGTAAGTAGGACAGAAGGCTCTCTCAAAAGAAACAACAAACTCCTGCCACAGAATCTGTCTAAGTGGACGAGATTGAAAAATAGTCTCCTACTTAGCGGACCACCAAGACAACGCCTGCGCCTGCAACTAGTAACTGGCTACAAGCACTCGCTCCTCGGGAACACACTCCATGGAACGAAAAGTCCGCTCCACTGCATCTAACCATGCTCGCGCTGCATCTGGATCAAGCTGGCCCAAAAACTGAGGAGGCTGAAACTGCAAGAACTCCCTCAACACCCTCCCAGTACCACCCTGGGGTACCGGCGCATCACGGTGCTGAGCAACAAACTGAGCCATCCCCTCAAGAAATCGACTCATGTCTAATCCCTGAGCTACCTGAGGTGGAGGTGGCGGCGGAGCAATACCACTATGTGCGTCCTGTGGCAAAGGCTGCATCTGCTGAGGTGGCGGAGCATCTCCAGCCTCCTGACGAGTCACCTGCTCAGCCACTCCCTCTCTAGGACGTCTCCTAGGAGCCATAGTACTACACACATAACAAAAATACACACATAAATACATTAACTAACTCCGGGCTAAATAGATAGCTACAGCTGTACTCTTTATACTCTGAGACTACATGATGGGTATTTCCTTATATATATCTCATCAGACCAGGCTCTGATACCAAACTGTAACGACCCAGAATCCGCATTACCAGTAACAACCAGTAACCCGAATTCTGACCCGCTAACCCACGAGACAAGCTCGGAAGGGTAGGAAGTGAACGTCTGAGGAGACTATATGTAAGAAGATACACACCATGTAAAGCTGTAAAATTCCACTATGAACATAATATATATACAACTCAGAGTCTGAGCAAGGTACAGAGTACAGAAGTACAACAAAAAGTACTACTCACTGCAGCTAAGGAGCACCAACACCGAAGTTGCTAGACTCGCCTGGAACGGGAGTCGACGAAGACCCACCTGAAAGGGAGGGGAGTGAGTCTCAAGAAAAGAGACCCAGTAGGGAAAAATAACCCACCGGCAACAAAACTAAAGTGCGGAAAGTAAAAACTGAAAGTAAGTACACGTCGCACCACAACACAAAACTGTAAACCTCGCGACTGAGTAACACACACTCACACACACAGGAAGTATGACTCAGCTAGGGTCTGTGGCTCGGCGTCCCGTCACCACAGAGGCTCTCAACCCCAGCCACGTGTGCACACTATAGACGCTCTCTCTCGCGTCTGGTCCACGATCGGTTTTTCCCCTACGCTTGACCCTAGCGGTAGAGAAGGGGCTCCACAGAGACCGGCTCAAAACCACCACAAGGAGTACGCACAAGACAGAGTCACACTCGGCGTCCTGGCTCACTAGCGGAGGACAACCACACGCTAGTCGTCTAGACGGAGTCCCACCCACGCCTAGGTAACACAACAGAAATGGGTACACGGTAACGCAACGCGCGTACAACAGACGGAACACACTCAACGTCTGAAACCCCGTACAGTAAGTAAACACCTCGAGTCACAACTAGTCTCTCATACGCACAGGCAGAGTCACACTCGAAGCCTGGCCCACATGTGCTATTAGGGCGGACATCACATGCCAATCACCTCTAAACACAACACTTAAGTCTGCTGGGACACAGGAGATTAACGGCCATATCGATTGCCGCCACAAAGAGGTAAACGACACTCCTCATGACGTTAACAGTAACTAAACGGCAATCGACCTTGTCATTTAAATCACCCCAGAAGATCTCAACGTCAATAGATGTGGACGTTAAGGTCTTCAGTCCCCCAAACCCAGAACTAAACCGAATCAGTTCAAATGGGCAGAAATACTCAACAGAATTCCGACTGATGGAGGGGAACACTTCCTCTCATCAATCCAAACTACCAGAATATCAAAATTAAACAGTCTAACACCTAGATTGTCAAAATCACCCTTAATTCCGGCATGATACAACTCAAACCCTAAACCATGATTTGCACACCAATTCACTTAATTGGGCATGCTGGTTTGCTGGGGAAGGTTATAGGGGTTAAGTTCCTACCTCAAAATGCTTAAACAATCCCCGAACAGCCACTACTCGCGCCGGATTCCCTCGAAGACTCCGCGCGAATCGCACCAAAACCTTGCGTTTCCCGCCCGATCAAGCACCGCCACACGATCCAGGGCCTTCCCATGAGCTCAGATCAACCAACAGAAGCTGTGGAAATGGAGAAAAGCTAAGGTGGAGGGAAGGAGAGGAAAGGAGAAGAATGGGTTCTACTCTCGGGCTTCCCTATTTCAACAGGATTGGCTAGTCGACGTCAACATCTCTGGTCGCCTACTGAACCGCCTACAGACTGACATCCAGATCTCCTGTCGCTGAGTTCAACATCAAACGTCCATATCGCTGGACGCTGACTCTGACTCAATGGCAAGCCCTGGCCGTCAACCACACAGAACCTCTAACAGACCCAATAAGGATCCACTAAAGACCCGAGACCTTACATCCCAAGTGTGGGAAACTTACTGGAGATTTTATGGAAGAAAAAAAAAGGTGTTTCTTGTCTATAGAATATTCTTACTTGAAAATTTACAAATGTGTCATTATGGTTGTTAAGACATTGTTAACAATGCCCTGGTAAATTGAAAATATTGCAGATTTGTCATTGGGTTAACTTCCTCTAGGAAGAAAAAAAAGATATGAATAGTACTTCCATTAATCTGGCATGGAAAATATTTGTTACATTTGTAAATTGTATTTTTTTTTTGTTTAAGTGGACACAATATGTTCTTAATATATTGATTAATGAGAAAATTAAAATTATATTAAATCTAGGGACTTTTGTTGAAAAGAATTTATAGAATACAATTTGTATTTCTACATTTAATATACCAAAGTATGGTCAATATATATCACAACCCAGATTAGAAGTTTAGATACATATTTCTCAATCTAATAGGTAAAGTAGCCAGGTCAAGGAAAACAAAAAGGGGAAATGAGTTACAAATTAGAAATATAGATCAAAAACTAAAAGCAATACACATCATTAAAGCTTCTAAAAATATAAAAAACAACAACAAATATGTGCTCCCCAACCCAGTAGGAATGTTCCAGGATATGAGAAGGAAGTATCTGAAAAGAAGATATATAACAGAAATAAATTTTTGCAATCAAGAAAATTAAATTGTCAAAAAATAGAAAAGAAAATTCTCTATAAACAACATAGATAACATATACCATACGCCTGAGCACAAAAAATTAAATGAAAGACAAATTCAGTAAACTGCCACCAGTTCGATGTGGATGAAAAAAATAAGAAGTGGGGGCCACAATTTCAGCAACACGTATTTTAATAGATTTATATTATTCTTAAGAAGATTCTAGAATTAACAATTTCTAAGGCGTCATATGTCCATGAGAATATAAGAAGAAATCAATAGAAGAAACAAAAGAAAACATAAACTAAGTTGATTTTTTAGACCTGAATTCAATTTACTAGCTAGGGTCTTGGAAATAAAGTTACTCAACCAAGCATGGATTGTGGTATACATCCCAATTTAAGAAAACAAAATTAGTACAAACTCTTCCTTTTAGACATTAGTTTAGTTTACGTTTAATTGTTCCCGTTCAGTTTAATGTTTAGTATTACACTTCTTATTTTAATGTATTTGTTTAGTATTGCACTTGTTTATATGTAATATTTCTTGCAAGGTGTTGAACAACTTCAAAGGAAAAAAAAAAAAAAAAAAGGGTGCACTGGCCCTGTGTTCCTGAATTTCACCTACTTGCACGGCAACCAGTAGCTGACAAGAAAAGATTTGGGGAGTCAGGTTCGGAGAAATGGAGAGGGACTGCCTACTTGCCCATAAGGCCGCTGCAAACCTTCATAAACGCCTATTCACACTCAATGACTCCTCATAGATGCATGTTTGACAAACATGCACGGATGTCGCGAATGTGAATAGGCGTTCGTGAAGGTTCGCAGTAGCCCTATGGGCAAGTAGGCAGTCCCTCTCCATTTCTCCAAACTTGACTCCCCCAAATCTTTTCCTGTTAGCTACTGGTTGCCGTGTAAGTAGGTGAAATTCAGGAACACAGGGCTAGTGCACCCTCTTTTTTTTTCTTTGAAGTTGTTCAACGCCTTGCAAGAAATTTTTTTACTACAAAATTTTTTTTCTTCATTAGTATTCCAGTTCTTACTTTAATGTAATTCATTTACATTTATGTGTGAATTTGGTTTAATATTGCACTTTTTACATGTGATATTTTGTTTTCATTTTCCTTTAATATTTTTGTGGTTTTTAAATTTGATCTATGCATGTATAGCAATTTATCACTGCACACACCTCACGAGAGCATGTTAAGCCTGTGTCAATGAACCTTCCCATTCAAGACTTTGGGATTGATGTGCACGAGTCTTATTTTCAATGATGAGAACGTGTATATCTAACTCAAAGTCTTGAATTGTCCTATTTTGGATAGTCTGTGAATGTTTAATCAAAGTTAGGTGGTTATTTACTATGTGTTTGTATTATTTGTTGAAAATTTCGGGTGCGTCTACTCACTCCTCTCTGATATACCTTTATTGATTTAGAATATTTTCTTAACCACTTATTAGTAAGTGTTTAAGAAAATATCTTAATCAATAAATATTTTTTGGCATATCGGAGAGGTGTGGGGAGATGCTGACGAAATTTTCAGTAAATTATACAAACACATAGTAAATGACCATCTGAGTGCGATTAGATATTCACAGATGGGTAAAAAGTGATAATCTAAATAATATATCCTCCCTATTCATTTTGGTTGCGTTGAAGGATGTGTGAGTTTGAATTTTAAACTTATTTTTTTGTTAATATTGGTTGGGCGCAGGAAAAAAATGGCTTCAGACTATTCATGGATGTATCGTAGAATAGTTGATCATGTGGTGTCTGTGGAGTTTAGGGTCGGAGTTGAGACTTTCATTCAATTTGCATTGGGGAATCCAAATGCAGCAGTAGACAGCGAAGGTTGCATCCAATGTCCTTGTATGATTTGTAAAAATTTGAAGTGGAATTCACCATCGGAGGTTCAACGCCATTTATACAGAAAAGGGTTTGTTGAAGGTTATATGAATTGGACATCATGGTGAGGAGCTATGGTCGCACGAGCCTAGTAATGTGGAAGGCACAATTACGTACGTGGATATGGTTGTAGATGCTGTTGGTCCGACATTCAATGTATATGAGGATGTTGTATACTCTCAAGACGTGCCGAACAAGGGAGCCGAAAGATTCTATCAGTTACTTAAGGATGCTGATGAGCCATTGTGGGATGGTTGTCAAAAACACACTCGGTTGTCAGCGGTGTCACTGTTGCTGAACTTGAAATCTGAATTTCATATAAGTGAGAATCGTTTTGATCGTCTCCTCCTCATCATCAAGAGCATGTTACTTTGAGATGAGAAGCTGCCACCAAATTTTTATCATGCCAAGAAGATGGTCAATGATTTAGGACTTGGATATGTGAAAATAAATGCATGTCCTAATCATTGTATGTTGTATGACAAAGAGGATGCAGATAAGGTATCATGTTCAGTTTGCCATCATGATAAGTTTAAACCTAAAAGAGGGGCCAATTCTAAGGGAAAGAATATACCTTATGCATCATAGCGATATTTCCCCCTTACACTCAGACTGCAATGGATGTATATGTCTTCAAAGACAGCTCGACATATGAGGTGTGTCACGCCCCGACGCGGAATATCGGAGCACGAAGGCAGTTGCAAGAAAAAGGTATAGAGCGAATATTAGACATCAAACTATTGCACATCGAATAATACTAAAGCAAATCTTTCTCATTAATAACTTTTCAAATCTCTAGTTACAACCATTAATATCAGAGCCATTCTAAAGGGCCCAATTACATTGCAATAAAAGAAAATAACTAATTACAACTCTAAGATAACATAATGACTCGAGGGTACTCCTGGCTTCACTCTTGGTCATTCCCTTCCTCGTGAGTGTATGTGTCATCCTTGGTCTCACCTGAGAACACAACATCAAATAACGTAGGGTGAGTGATAACGCCCAGTAGGACTTAAATCTCAGGCTCAAGTAGGCTTTAAATAATTAACACATTTAATGACAGAGTATCTAAAGATAGCAGGTACAAGAGAGTCAAAATATAGCAAGAGATAGCACAACAGGTAACATGATAGCACAATAACACGAGATCGAGTATAGTTTCCAAAAATAGCACAAGTATCGAGTATAGCATGAATAGCAGGATGGCCATAGCATAACTAGCACAAGTATAATAATAGCACGACGAGTATAGCACTTGTTTGTCATTCTAGACATCGAGAGAGTATAGCACATTTTGTGTTTTGATTGTCATATAGATAGTCGAGATAGATAGCACTTGAGTGTAATGTCAAACACTCTGATCATTTAACTCCCATGGGCACTAGCACTTTCGGGCACACATCCCAGGACCAGATCGGGCCCTTTATATATTGCCAGGCATTGGTTATATTGTATCTTTAGACAATTAGTCAATGTCCAATATAGAGTACCAAGAATAGTTAAGAGCACTAGATGAATAGACGAGATAGTAGAGAGAACGTGAATAGATGAGTGAGTAGAGTATAGATGAGAGCTAAGGGTACATCACGTAAAACAACGAGTAAACAGGCGATAGTAACAGTTGCACAACACGCGCACGTCGTATAGGCAGTCAAGTGGAATTCACGATCTTCCCGCTGGCCATGTTATGCACAAGTCCAGAGGTCCGATGTGATTCAAGGTGAGAGCAAACTTCTAATAGCCGTTTGGATCATATCGATCCCTAAATGTGTAATGGGTGTTAGGGTACAACCGGCTCGTCGACCATGTGGGAATCCATGATCAGAGGAGACTTACGGAGGCCTTGTGCAAGGGTTCACTAGTCCGGCGAACGGAATATCCGACGAGGAGTTCACCGCAAGCCAAGTAAAGTGTGTATATAAAAATAGGTACTCGACATTCTAGAGGAATTCTAGAACAGTGGAGCGTCGATATCAGTATATAAACAACGCAAGAAACGAATACAAGTCCTTTAAAATAGGGCAATTAATATACTTTATTGCAATAAATTACCAGATACATTATGAGATATTTTATGCCAGATTTCAGCCATGTATGGATGGTTCATGTGTGTGCATGTGTAAGAGAAATCATAGATAGAAAAGAAGTCGTGGATATGTATTTTAAAGCATTCAATATAGCTCCATTTTAAAACAGGTGTTTTTACTGCGTGTATGAGTGTTAAAAATGTGTAAGAATTTTGTAGAAAGTGAGAGCAATAAATTTTATGGGTTTTCATCAAAAATCCTGTGAACGCGACGCAGGGCAGTAAGGGTCGCGACAGGGTCAGAGCAGATCATGACAGGGCCTAAAAAGGGCCGTGACAGGGCTGCCAGGACAGAAGGCCAGAACGCGACATAGGGTACTATCGCGTTCAGAATGCGACAAGGAAAGAATCGCGACGGGCTTGAGAACGCGACCTATCGGGCCGTCGCGTTCTTAGGTCCATGGCCTGAGTCTGACAGAATTCTGCTCTGTCTTGGGTTGCGGTCCAAAAATATCAGATTTTGATACAGGGTTGTTCAGAAATCATAACTAATTGTATACACGATGAAAAATCATGAAACTAGACATACGAGAGTACTTCCAGTAAATAGGAATTAGAGAGAGAGCATGGTTTGAACATGGTTTGAGCATGAACAATAACGAGTAACACATAACATGATACAGAGAGCAAGATTGATTTAATTCGAGCAACATGCTCAACAAAAATTAGGGCTTTCATGGGCAAAAGATCCCTAACAACATGAAGTGTCTACAGTAAAAATTTTGTAGCATGGGATCAAGTGTACATGGAGATATGATTCAAACATGATGACTCGGAGTTATCATGTTTGTAGAACTTCTAAAATCAAGAACAAAAAATTGGCTCGATGAAAAATTATGAAACAAGAGGGCTTTTGTTCCTGGTGATTGGAACTACCTATAGATGGATTTGATTTAGTTTTACTTGTGATAATGCCTACCTTTGACTCGATTTGTCTTCTAGGGTTAAAATCTCCAAGAACGAGGAAGAAGAACTCCTTCTCCCCATGAGATCCTCTCCTCCTTGGCCTCTTCTCCACGTCCAACAACCTTTGGCAACGAGTTAGGGTCGGCCAAGAGGGTTTAAGAGATGTATTTATGCATGTATGGGTTCCTATTCCTAATTCTATTCTAATTACTTTTTAATTACGAGATTTCCTAACTCCAACCTTCCTTTCTTGCTTTCCAACCTCTATTTAGGTTAGGATGGGATCTAAATTCGTGCTAAATCATGAGGGGTAGGCTTAGGAATCCAATTCCAACTCTTATTGCCTCTTTTAATGCTTAAATAGTCCTTTCTATTTAGGATATTTTAAGACTCCGAATTTAGGGTATTTTCTTTTATTTACTATTTGTAAATTCATATTTTGATCCAATAAGTTCTAGAGGATCCATTAAGCAAAGACCATTACTCTTTTCCATTTAATGGGTTTTATTTAATGCTCTTTTCATTGAATATCCCTTTAGTTGAGTTTTTAATTTATTATTTAAATTTTTATTTTTCTCAAAAATTTAGGTTGCTACAAGGTGGCACGCAGAAAGAGTATGTCGAGATGAGGATATTATGACTCATCCTACTGATGGCTAAGCTTGGACTCATTTCAACCATGCTCATCTTATCCTCTCAAGGGAGTCGCGTAATGTGAGCTTGGTTTGTGCACTAACGGATTCAATCCATTTGGAGGTTCAGTGGCTTCCTACTCTAGCTGGCGAGTGTTCCTGACACCATACAACCTTCCTCTGAGCATGTGCATGAAGCGAGAGAATTTGTTCCTGTCCTTATTGATTCCTAGTCCGAAAAGTCCTACAAAAAAGATAGACATCTATCTCAGACCATTTATTGATTAATTGAAATTATTATGGAATGATGGGGTCAATACTTATGATGCATCTAGAAAGCAAAATTTCACCATGAGGGCAGTATTGATGTGGACGATAAGTGATTTTCCTGCATATGGAATGCTATCTGGTTGGAGCACACATGGGAGGCTAGCATGTCCTTACTATAGGGATAATACCAAATCATTTGTACTTAAACATGGTGGGAAGTCCAGCTGGTTTGATTGCCATCGACAGTTTTTAGCAGCTGATCACCCTTTTAGAAGACAAAAAGATGCATTCTTAACGAACAAAATGGAACGAGATGAAGTTATATTTGAGAGGTTTTTCAGTCATCATATGGCAGCACATGTAGAAAAATTGCCAGATATGACACAACTGATGGGCAGTACCCGACACCTTTCAATTTTTGGGAAGGAGCACAACTGGGTGAAGAGAAGCATTTTCTGGGAGCTATCTTATTGGTCGACTCTTTTTGTGCGGAACAATCTAGACGTGATGTATATCGAGAAAAATTTCTTTGATAATGTGTTCAACACCGTTAAGGACATAAAAGGTAAAACAAAGGACAACGGGAATGCACGTTTGGACTTGTCCATGCTTTGTAAACATCCAGAGTTAGAACTCGTTGAAGTAAATGGGAAATCAATTAAACCAAAAGCAGTTTATGTGCTTGGAGGAGGACAAGTAAAGGAAGTGTGTCAGTGGCTGAAACAGTTGAGATTTCCTGACGGTTATGTGTCTAATATTGCTCATTCTGTCAACGTTAGTGAGGGAAAAATATATGGAATAAAGGGTCATGACTGCCATGTGTTCATGCAAAGGTTGCTACCTATTGCATTTCGTGACATGTTGCCGAAGCCTCTATGGGGAGCATTGTCTGAGCTGAGTCGATTTTTCATGATTCTGTGTGCATCAAAACTCAGGTTTGAAGATGTGCAAACTATCAAACAGAATGTGGTCACCATCGTATGCAAGTTGGAGAAGATATTTCCACCTAAATTCTTCAATTCGATGGAGCATTTACTCGTACATTTACCATATGAAGCTAAAGTCGGAGGGCTAGTACAATATCGATGGATGTATCCATTTGAGAGGTATATGTGAATCTTAACTTTTTTCTTCTTAGAATTGCACCTTATATATGATACATTTCCCATTTGTCTTGTACATTGTTGATGTAGGTGTATGCATGACCTCAAAATGAAATTCCGAAATAAAGCAAAAGTGGAGGGTTCTATTGTTGAGGCATACATTATGGAGGAAATCTCAAACTTTTGTTCG
The DNA here is from genome assembly GCA_014218235.1 of Colocasia esculenta. Lineage (NCBI taxonomy): Eukaryota > Viridiplantae > Streptophyta > Magnoliopsida > Alismatales > Araceae > Colocasia > Colocasia esculenta. Next base: position 45,937,030 of record CM024755.1, read on the forward strand.
AGGTACTTTGAAGCAGACATACAAACTCGTTATACTCAACCTCCACGTAATGATGATGGGGGGGAATCTGTGTGTTCAGATCGACTCTCCATATTTTGTCATCCTGGAGGTGCCTTCGGACGTTCTTCAACTCGCATGCTGGATGACAGAGTGTTATGCGCCGCAAAGATATATATTCTTTTAAATTGTGCTGAGCTAGAGTGTTATGTTGAGTAAGTGCTAAACTCACAATTTATTGTGTATATAACTTTTTTGCCCTTATTCTAGCTATTGAAGGTGGTCTTCTATTCATATTGCAGACAATTTGATTCAGAAATAATTCAATGAAATCCACATCTCACTGATTATGAGGTTGAAAAAGAACGAGAGAAGTCATTGGCCTTATGGCTAAGAAAATGCGTAAGTGTACATACTCAAAGAGTATTCAAGATAAGTTATATTGACTTTTTAACTAGTCTTCTCTATACGTAGGTTGAACAAGGTTTAATTACTGATGAAAGAGTTCGTCAGATAGCCTATGGCCCATCGAAAATTGCACAGAACTATCCTAGATTTATTGTGAATGGGTATAGATTTCATATAAAAGACTATGGGCAGAGTAAATCTACCATGAATAGTGGCGTATGTGTTAAAGGAAGTACATACAATGAAAGTGAATATGACTACTATGGTATTGTAGAGGAGATGTAACATCTCGGGCTTTCTGGCTTTGCGTTGTGTGTGTGTGTGGGATGACTGGCCTTGTCGCGATGGAGGTGCCTGTCGCGACAGTCATCCTTGTTGCGACCGCCTTTGGCGTCGCATTCTTGTCATGCTCGGTCAACGAGTCGTGACTACTTTATCCTTTTCGATTGTCTGACGCCTATCAGAATGGCAGGCGTGGCAGACTATCATGTATGGTTGTCATGCCGCCCAAGATGGGTGTGATCTGGTCGCAGTGTGGGCGGCCGTCGCATTACGGTTGGTAACGTGATGCCTTGACCCGTCGCGTCTTAGGGGCTGAAGGCTAAAAGCCTTGGCCGATGCCCCTTCCCCCTCTTTTGGGAATTCTCCTTCCTTCTCCTCCCTAAGGAGGAGAAGTTCCCCCTCTCCTCCTCCGGCGGTTTGGGCTTGGCGGAGCGTCGGCGGCTCGTGCAGAGCGGTGGCGCATTGAGAGGAGCAAGGAGGAGGCTGTCATGGCATCGTGAAGGCCCTTCGTGGGTTAGGTTCTTCATTCTCTAGTAGGGATGCTTGTGCCCTTTCTAGTTAGTGTTGATTGGAGGTCCTAATGGGTGTTTGCATGCTTTTATTGCTTTCACCATGCTCCCCTCCCCATGTTGTGCTAGTTGTAGCCTTTGTGGGCGATCAGGGGATGTGGATCCCGTCGGTCGGCCTTCTAGCTGATGTCGTGACCGTCGAGCGCGTCGCGACATCAGAGATGGCATTGCCCCGGTCGAATACGACCTTATCACGGCTCGGATGGCCGTAGCCATAAGGATCGTGTCGCGACCCGGTTGCCCATCGTGACAAGGGTGTTGTCGTGATGCGCGGCCTTGTCGCGACAAGGTTGTCCCGGCCTGTGTTCCTGTCGCGACAAGAGGTTGTTGCAGCACGCTTTCCCGATGCAACCTGGGTCTTGTCCCGATGGCCCTGACCGTCATGATGGTATTGCAACGGCTTAGGAGGGCGCGACAAGACCTGTTCTGTCTCGGGTGTTTCCGTGGCTATGGTTGGCATGTCGGCATGTGCCCCAGGGCAGGGTGTGCCCTTAGGACCTTCTGGTGGGAACGCGGCAGGTTGCCTCCCTGCGTTCACTGACCAAAGGTGACACCTTCATGGCCGTGTCCTAGTGGATGTGCTAGGAGGCTCGCGCCTGTTTGATAATTGATTGTCTATCTGTCAATCGATTATTAGAAGAGTGGTGGTTTCTGTTCTGTTTGTGTTGCTCCGGTTTCTCGGGCCATGCCTTGTGTGCCGGTGTTGGCCGACGGCCCTTCTGGAGGTTGTTCCCGGAAGGGGTGCCGTGCGTGCCTGTGCCAACTAGGCTTGTCTTAGTTACGAACCAGATGTGTTGTTTCTGTGGTGGCTGCCATGCCAGTGTTCTCTTTCGCCCAGTGCTCAGCACTTGAGGGCTTGTCTGCGAGACAGGTTGTTACCGTTACCTGGGATCCCCAGCCTCGTGCGTCTATTAGAGGAAGTTCTCCGGGCGGTGGGCGTGCTCAAGTCTCGGACTTGGAGGAAAAGGGGAAAATGGTGGGGACAGCGGCATAGAGTCGTTTGTAGAGCTCTCTTAGGTGGTCTGGGTCTCCGAGGTGGTTTTGGTGCTCTTCCGGTGTGGACCAGTTAGTCCTTCTCACTGCCTCGCTCTGCGTTGGTTCCGGAGCCATGTAGGGAGGTCAGGCATAAGGCTGCAGTTCGGTCGGACTGCAGTGGTTGTGGTTGCTTGGTCCACGTGTCTCACTCCGACGGGAGGGGAGACTTGGACTAAGGCACGTGTGGCGGTGGCTTGTTTGTTCTTGCTGTGACGTTGCTTCACACGTTGTTTCCGAGCTTGTGTTCTCGTTGCTCTGGTTTACACGGTGGTTGTAGCCTAGCCATGACTCACTTCCTTGGGCTTGTCGGTCGGCCTTGCTGGCCGTGTTTAGTGGTTTTTGCTCTGCGGGCTCTCTGGGGGTGCCTGGTGTAGGCACCCGACTGCTGGTTTAGTAACTCATTTCTTGGTGTCGTCCGTGGTGGCACCGGAGTGTGTAGTTCAGTGACCTCGTGGAGTGCCCGAGGTGCAGGGTGGTTCTATTTGTGGACCCTCGACCTTGTGGAGGTCTGAGGTGGTCGTGCCTATGGTGAGACGTTCGTTCTCACTTGGTTGCTTGGTGTCTCTCGGGGTGATACCTAGTTGTTCCTTCCCGACCTCGTGGAGGTCTGGGATGTTGGGTGCATGTGTCGTGAAACTCTAGTCTCACGTGGTCGCTCCAGTGTTCCGTGAGCTTCTTTGTCTCGGCGGGTGTGTGTCGAGGGTTTGCTTTTGGCCCGACCCTACTTGCGGGTCGTCGCGTTGTTCTAGTTACTTCCGCATGTGTTTGACTCCGCTAGTTCTGCGGGAGTCGTGTTTGGCCCGACCCGGGTTATGGTCGAGGCGTTTACTCTGTTTCCACTTCTTTGTAGTACTATGCAATAGGTGTTTCTCGCTTTACTGCTTTGTAGAGTAGTTTTGCTTCCGCGTTGTTGGAGTTCCTGCTGCTCTAGCTGGTAAGGGACTGGTAATCCCTCCTGAGCCATGTTCACGAGGTTCACCCCCTTGTTTCATCAGGTAGGGACTCGCTGTCGCAGGAGTTCGTTGCCGGATGGTCGTGGTGGTGGTTGTTGCACCGTGCGTTGCTAGAAGTGTGAGTTGTGAGCGTGAGCACTTGTAGTGTGAGTTGAGAGTGGCCTTTTTGCAAGTCCTCGGGGTATGCCCCTTAAGGACTGCACCTTTCTTTCTGTACCTGTACTTTTATTTGGCACATGCTGTACATAATTTCTTTATTAATGTATGAACTTTCTGTTGAACCACTCCTATATTTTACCCTTTTATTTTGGTGATAATAAAATTTATGTTTAATTAATTATTATTAAAATTATTTAATATCATGTTTTTCTTAATAAATATAAATTTACATGATTAATTGAATATTAAATATATTTAATACCATGATTTTTCTAATAATAAATTAAATATCATGATTTTCTAATAAATATAATTTTATGACATTATTCTGTAATGATTTGCACTAAACAGATAAATGGATTCCATTCAATATATATATGGATTTCAGTTCAAAGTGCCACATCGATTTGGTCTCATAACGATTTGATAAGTGACTCTCATAAGGATTCCTTTGTACCCACACAGATTACCACACAGATTATCACACAGATTACCACACAGATTACCACACAGATTACCACACAGATTATCACACAGATTACCACACAGATTACCACACAGATTACCACACAGATTACCACACAGATTATCACACAGATTACCACACAGATTACCACACAGACTCCTTTATAACTCATAAGGATTCCTTTGTAACTCACATAGACTCCTTTGTAACTCATAAGGATTCCTTTGTACTCACACAGACTCCTTTGTAACTCATAACGATTCCTTTGTAACTCACACAGACTTCTCATAACGATTCCTTTGTAACCCACACAGACTTCTCATAACGATTCCTTTGTAACCCACACAGACTTCTCATAACGATTCCTTTGTAACCCACACAGACTCTCATAAGGATTCCTTTGTAACTCTCATAAGGATTCCTTTGTAACTCTCACATGGATTCCTTTGTAACTCTCACATAGATTCCTTTGTAACTCTCATAAGGATTCCTTTGTAACTCTCACATGGATTCCTTTGTAACTCTCATAAGGATTCCTTTGTAACTCTCATAAGGATTCCTTTGTAACTCTCATATGGATTCCTTTGTAACTCTCACATGGATTCCTTTGTATCTCTCATAAGGATTTGCTCTCACATCGATTCCTTTGTAAAATATGGATTTCACTTAAACATAGATTTATTTTATATTTCAAAATATTTTTTGGCATCTAGTGAAAAAGTCAAATATTCTTGATTTGCGTAATCCTCTATCTTTCTGACAGGAGATCTTTTTGCTTATCTCTCTAAATCTTTTCTTTCCTGCCAACAAAAGGGGATTACTTACCACTTCTGGGTGGCATCAGGAAACATAAAGGTATGAGCCTTTTTGACAGAAACACTCTTTTATCTAAACACTTTTTTCTATGCTTGCAGACCTCGTAGACCACAAATTATCAGAAGAAAGAGAAGATGAGCAACGGCTAGAACTCCAACGGATTTATTCAAATTGCTCATATAAAAGATGAAGCAAGGCTGAAGAAGAAGTATGAGCTTTCCTGAAGATTTTTCAAGAGTGTACATCCGGGAAGAACCTCAACTCCACATACACTCAAAGGAAAAGAAAGAAAGAGCCTGAGCCCAAGAAGAAGTGTTCAAGCATCTAAAGCACTGAAGCATTCAAGCTCCTTCTCCTCTCTTCTCTCTCTCTCTGTGTGCATCTTGTAATCTGAGGGAGAGAGTCTTTTGCTGAGAGTTCTTTTGGTTGGTTTTTATTTGTTCCAACTCTCAGCTTTGTTCTTTCTTTTCTAAGAAAGATCCTTGTCCGGCTGTAGGACTGTATACAGTTGTTAACCTAGCTAGGGGTTAGTGTCTAGTAGAACCGCACTGGGGTTTGTACCAGGAGGTTGGCTTCTTTACCTGTAAGAGAAGTGGGCTGCCTTCTTGCCCGGGAAAGAGAAGAAGACCAGCTGGGGTGCTGGGTGTTGTAGTGTCCTTAAGGGGGACTGTACCCTTGGTTAGTGAAATCCCAAGAAGTTGCTTGGGGACTGGACGTAGGACTTCCATGTGGGAAGGGCCGAACCAGGATAAATCTCTTGTGTTATTTGTGTGATTGTTTATTTGCTTCCGCACTGCTACTCTTTATCACACTAAACTAACCAAACCTTCAAGTGTTAATTCTGGTGTTTAAGATTCTATTTCAGATTTCAGAAAAACCTATTCACCCCCCCTCTAGGTTTGCTTGCTGCCGTACCAAAAGGGCCAACAAGTGGTATCAGAGCGGGTCTCTGATCATTCAAAGAAGATCCAACGATCTTAGAGTAAAGATCCATGGCAGCTCAAGGATATGTTGAAGGTCAATCAGTCACCAGACCTCCATTCTTTGATGGAGAGGACTACCAATATTGGAAGATGCGAATGGAATGCTTCATTCGGGGCACAGACTTCGATCTGTGGCAGGTAATAGAGGTAGGTGATTTTGTTGTTGTTCCTATTCCAGGCACTACTGCCATAACAGCAGTAGATAAAGGTAAATTATCTTTAAACTTTAAAGCTAAGAACTACTTATGTTGTGCCTTATCCAAAAGAGAATTTAGTAGAGTGTCTGCATGCAAATCTTCTAAAGAAATTTGGGATAAACTGCAGATAACTTATGAAGGAACGGATAAAGTGAAACAAACTAGAATAGATATTCTTGTTTCACAATATGAACAATTTAAAATGCTTCCAAGTGAAAACATTACTACTATGTATAATAGATTTTCAAGCATAGTAGTAGGCTTAAATTCTCTTGGTAAAACTCTTTCCAATGAAGAAACCGTTAGAAAAATACTTAGGTCCTTAACTATTTCATGGACACCTAAAGTAACTGCTATTGAAGAGGCCCATGATTTAACCAAATTGTCAATTGATAATTTAATAGGTTCTCTCATGGCACATGAAATAAATATGGAGCGATTGTCTGAAAGCTCATCTAAGAAGAAATGTACTAATGCTCTTAAGGTTGTAGCTGCTCCTTCCACTTCTTCTTCTAGCTCCAAAAATGCAGATTCTGAAGATAGTGACGTAGATGAAGTTCTGTCCAAGCTTCAGAAAATTTTCAAGAAGAAGAAAAATGGATCAAGAAGGATTCAAAAGAAAGAGAGAAAAGAAAAAGAACCAGTCTGCTATGAATGCAGAAAACCTGGACATCTAAGACCGGATTGTTCAAGACTCAAGAAGACTAGTCAAATTGAGAAACCCAAGAAGCAGCACAAGAAATTTAAAAGAAGAGCCATGGCAGCTGCTTGGGAAAATGAAGAGACCACATGCTCAGAATCATCATGCTCAGAATCAGAGAAAGAGCAGGTAAATCTAGCCCTCATGGTAGGACTAGATGAGGTACATCCTAACTTATCTTTTGATTCTTGCACATATTTAGGATCAGAATCTGAAGACTTAGAAGAAGTATTTAATGAACTATATGAAAAACATAAAAATGTTGTAAAAGAATTAAAGAATCTGAAAAACAACACTATTTGCTTAGAAAACACCAATTCTGATCTTAAATCCGAATTGGAGCAACTAGAAAAACAATTAAAGGATAGTAAAGATAACATTTATCTTTTGAATGAATATTTAAAAAATAAGGAGAATGAAAAATTAGAGTTAGAAGAAAAATTAAAAACTCTAACTAAAGAAAATCTGTATTTAAAAGAATCAGTTGGAAAATTAACTAAAGGAAAAACATCTTTAGCCCTATGCTTAAACGGATCAAAATCTGGAAATAACAAACAAGGGCTTGGTTATACACCTCCAGAAAAAGGAAAACCAGTAATAAACTCAGGAAAATATCCTTTACCAAAATTTGTAAAAGAAACCAAAATGCCTCAGAAAAAGGAACCTGAAACAACCAAGCTTTATCAAAAGAATAAGGTTTCTAAAAATTATGTTCAAATCATGCATCACAAAGGCAATAAGAACTGCAAAACAAATTATATTCATTGCTGCTCTCATTGCAATAAACTAGGACACACTGTGAACACCTGCACAACTAAGCACTTAGTTTGGATTCCTAAAGGTTATTTTCATGCATCTAACCATCAAGGACCCAAAAAGATTTGGGTACCTACTTCTGAGTAGTTTATTTGCAGGATGGCCTTGGAGCATCAGGAACAAAGGATGCTCAAGGAACTGGTGACTGCCAGCTCTTCATCCATCTCATATCTGAAGAGGGAGTAGTCATTAATTTATTTTTAAAATTTAATATTACTAACAATTATTTACAAGTTTCATTCAGGTAGAATCTCTCATTCAGGGGGAGCACAGATTAAGGGGGAGTTATTCATTTATGTCAATCATTGTTGAACCCCTCAATGGTAAGAATTTCTTTCACAAAGGGGAGAGAATGCAATGGTAAGAACCTTCCTTTTTGGTTTGTGACAAAAAGGGGGAGAGTATGCATGGTATGCATTATCTTTGAATTTTCTGTATTTTCTATGCTTTACGTATTTTTATGCGAAAATTCTCATAAATTTTGTCATCACCAAAAAGGGGGAGATTGTTGAACCACTCCTATATTTTACCCTTTTATTTTGGTGATAATAAAATTTATGTTTAATTAATTATTATTAAAAATATTTAATATCATGTTTTTCTTAATAAATATAAATTTACATGATTAATTGAATATTAAATATATTTAATACCATGATTTTTCTAATAATAAATTAAATATCATGATTTTCTAATAAATATAATTTTATGACATTATTCTGTAATGATTTGCACTAAACAGATAAATGGATTCCATTCAATATATATATGGATTTCAGTTCAAAGTGCCACATCGATTTGGTCTCAAAACGATTTGATAAGTGACTCTCATAAGGATTCTTTTGTACCCACACAGATTACCACACAGATTATCACACAGATTACCACACAGATTACCACACAGATTACCACACAGATTATCACACAGATTACCACACAGATTACCACACAGATTACCACACAGATTACCACACAGATTATCACACAGATTACCACACAGATTACCACACAGACTCCTTTGTAACTCATAAGGATTCCTTTGTAACTCACACAGACTCCTTTGTAACTCATAAGGATTCCTTTGTACTCATACAGACTCCTTTGTAACGCATAACGATTCCTTTGTAACTCACACAGACTTCTCATAACGATTCCTTTGTAACCCACACAGACTTCTCATAACGATTCCTTTGTAACCCACACAGACTTCTCATAACGATTCCTTTGTAACCCACACAGACTCTCATAAGGATTCCTTTGTAACTCTCATAAGGATTCCTTTGTAACTCTCACATGGATTCCTTTGTAACTCTCACATGGATTCCTTTGTAACTCTCATAAGGATTCCTTTGTAACTCTCACATGGATTCCTTTGTAACTCTCATAAGGATTCCTTTGTAACTCTCATAAGGATTCCTTTGTAACTCTCATATGGATTCCTTTGTAACTCTCACATGGATTCCTTTGTATCTCTCATAAGGATTTGCTCTCACATCGATTCCTTTGTAAAATATGGATTTCACTTAAACATAGATTTATTTTATATTTCAAAATATTTTTTGGCATCTAGTGAAAAAGTCAAATATTCTTGATTTGCGTAATCCTCTATCTTTCTGACAGGAGATCTTTTTGCTTATCTCTCTAAATCTTTTCTTTCCTGCCAACAAAAAGGGGATTACTTACCACTTCTGGGTGGCATCAGGAAACATAAAGGTATGAGCCTTTTTGACAGAAACACTCTTTTATCTAAACACTTTTTTCTATGCTTGCAGACCTCGTAGACCACAAATTATCAGAAGAAAGAGAAGATGAGCAACGGCTAGAACTCCAACGGATTTATTCAAATTGCTCATATAAAAGATGAAGCAAGGCTGAAGAAGAAGTATGAGCTTTCCTGAAGATTTTTCAAGAGTGTACATCCGGGAAGAACCTCAACTCCACATACACTCAAAGGAAAAGAGAGAAAGAGCCTGAGCCCAAGAAGAAGTGTTCAAGCATCTAAAGCACTGAAGCATTCAAGCTCCTTCTCCTCTCTTCTCTCTCTCTCTGTGTGCATCTTGTAATCTGGGGGAGAGAGTCTTTTGCTGAGAGTTCTTTTGGTTGGTTTTTATTTGTTCCAACTCTCAGCTTTGTTCTTTCTTTTCTAAGAAAGATCTTTGTCCGGCTGTAGGACTGTATACAGTTGTTAACCTAGCTAGGGGTTAGTGTCTAGTAGAACCGCACTGGGGTTTGTACCAGGAGGTTGGCTTCTTTACCTGTAAGAGAAGTGGGCTGCCTTCTTGCCCGGGAAAGAGAAGAAGACCAGCTGGGGTGCTGGGTGTTGTAGTGTCCTTAAGGGGGACTGTACCCTTGGTTAGTGAAATCCCAAGAAGTTGCTTGGGGACTGGACGTAGGACTTCCATGTGGGAAGGGCCGAACCAGGATAAATCTCTTGTGTTATTTGTGTGATTGTTTATTTGCTTCCGCACTGCTACTCTTTATCACACTAAACTAACCAAACCTTCAAGTGTTAATTCTGGTGTTTAAGATTCTATTTCAGATTTCAGAAAAACCTATTCACCCCCCCTCTAGGTTTGCTTGTTGCCGTACCAAAAGGGCCAACACTTTCTGTTATAGTTATTTGAATTCATTGCTTATCTCAATGGGCTAAATTCTAACCCTTTTGGGTCTTCGGATCCGTGGGTGGCGGCGCGACCTTCGAGGGGGGGTCCGGGAGGTCAGGTCATTACAGGAGAACATACAGTTGCAATATCTAGGACAAGACAATTATATATTCTTGTCCAAGTGTCATTGGTTTGATCTGACTTCCATTCTAAATGACACAACGCATGGGATTGTCGAGCTTAAACATAAGTCAAAATTGAATACTTATGATCCATTCATTTTAGCCACACAAGCCCAGTCGGTGTACTATACAAGCTATTCATCATCTACAAACAAAGAACGAAATGATTGGTGGGTAGTTTGCAAAGTTAAGTCAAGACTATTCTCTGATTATGAGTTGGACATGACTAATCAGTCACCTGAAGAGGTCAACGCAGAATTCTTTCAAGAAACTTGGTTGAAAATGTAGAGTTGACAACTCATATTTGAGAAGACGAATCTATAGCGCTAATTTCCTTGTCTAAAGGAAATGAGGTCGAAGAAGTCGATACACATGAGATAAAAGGGAGTAGTGGAAGGCGAACAAATATTGAATGTGAAAGTTCTGATGAGGAGGAGGAATATACCAGTGATGAATGCGAAGATGATGATGAAGATGGGGTTGAATTAGATATATCTCTGGACGATCCGTTTCGCTGCCACCGTTTGTCCTCGTGTCGACTGTGGGTGTCCTCCGGAGGCTCACGGACGTCGCTGGTCTCTCGTTGGCGATGATGGGTTGCTGGTTGACCTCGTTGACTCCCCGGTTGACTAGGTTGACTGAGGAGGAAACAAAGAAAACCAGAGATGAAAAGGGAGGTTTGTGATCGCCAGGGCCTTACCTGTGCCCAAGGAAGTGTTTTGACCACACTGTTGTAGCAGCCTCGCGCAGCGGACGGAGATGGGGCTTCAACTTCTCCTCCTTCGGCCGGCCAAAGGAAGAGAGCTCCACGGTCACGTTCACAATGTTCCTGCCACAAACAAAAGCTCTATTAGACTCAAATGCAGTGTAGTAAATGTTCAAAACGAAGAGAGGAAAGCCCAAAAGGCGAGTCCCATACCGGTTGCGGACTTGAGAAGAGGGGTGGCCAAATGCTATGACCACCCTTCTTCCCTTCATTTTTGGTTGGGAAACCTTTTCTAGGTGTATAGGAAGGTGCCCTACGTGCCTAGAGTGTGTGGGAAAGTGTGTGTAGCATGCAAAATGTTAAAATGAGAGGAAAGCAAAGAGAGTAAGAGGAAGGAGATGATCCTCGTTGTTGGCATTGTTGGCTCCTTGTAGGGCTCCTCCAGCTCCAAAGGAACCCTTCTAGATGTCCCGAATGAAGAGAGAAAGGAGAGGATGAGTGGTAGAAGGTAAGGTGCAAGTTTCTCTCTCTTCTCTCAAAGTGGCAGCATAAGGACGTCTAGCCTCTCCCCCCTTGGCTCAGAGGGCTCAAAGGGCTATTATATAGACAGTGGTGCTCGGGGTTGAGAGCCTTGGATGCTCAAGTGTGAAGAAACACACTTGCACACTTGGCTATCCTTGGCTAAATGCTCCAACCAATGGGTAGAGGCCATGTAGGATTTTTACTGGGTCAAGGGGGTGCCTAGGTGGCCCATATGCCCGTTGGGAACGGCTACATGCGTTGCATGGCAGAGAGAATGGTGCAAGTGGGCTGGAATCTCGGGGTAGTTGCGCAGACCTGGTAAACCTTGTTGACGTCCAGGGATCAGGCCGCCAACCTCATGCAGGCGTCCAGGGATGTGGACGTCGGTCTGGGTCAGCGTCCATGGGTCTTGCCGCCAACCAGTAGTCGGCGGCCATCGATGCTGCCATCTACATGGGATCCGAGGCTGGTCAACAAATGGTCAAACGAGGCTTAATGGGCCAAAGAGCCTTGCGGGAGATGGGCCAAATCTCGCGTCTACAAATGCCCCTCCGAGACATCCGGTCTTGCAAGGGAGCAGAGCGGACTGAAAGGTTGGTGTCTCGGTAAACAAAGGACGCAGAGATTCAATGGAAGGGCCATTTCCGAGGATAGGAGTTCTAGCGAACCAAACGAAAGAGTCAGGCTAGAAACAGATGACGAATCGTCTGAGAGACAAATAGAGGTAAGAAAAGGGTGATCTACCTGTGTAATTATAACTGTGACCCAATGGCAGGGTCCCTGGCATGGCCGTGTCGGACTTTGACTAGTTTCTGGTGTGTCTGAGTCAAAGGAGTTGTAATATGACGGTTGAATCAGGAGGGTCTCATAACCGGAGCTCCTGGGCTCGCTGGCCTAATCAGGATGTCGGTCCCGAATTTAGGAGGTCATGGAGACAAGGAGTTGGTTGATCTCTCAAAGGATTATCAAAAGATTCTAACTGGAATCACATGCTTGGAAAGCCTAAAGTCCGGAATTAAGCTCGCGACTAGTGAAGGCTCAAATGAACTCAATAAGGCTGGAATGATCATTTGTGAAAGACACGGTGGGACAAGTGGAGAAGGGGGGCAACAAAGACCCGATTAGTCAAGAGGGGCGAACCCAGTAGGCTATCTGAGCTGGGGGAGCCATGGAGCAATCATATGATCGAGGAAAATAACCATTTTTTTTTTGAGTGTTAGCAGTGAAGATGCATACTGGTGTGGGTTGCCTATCTAAAATGCAAGTTAGCACCAGAGGAAAATTTTAAAGGCCATACGAATAACTGAGAGATCGCAAAAACCATCATGGTTTTTGGTAAAGGGGAACTCAGGGTTCACGGTCGCCAAGTTATTCGCCTCTGGTGGGGTCCTATGTTAGGCATACCTGTAACGCTCAAGGTCGCATGAGCGTTCCAAATTTTTTGAAGCGCAGCCTGTGCTTAAGAATGTCTGCAAAACAATCTCGAAGCACAAGATAAAGGATAATGGCCATATAAAGATTAAGACATTTAAAAGTATCCGGGGAGTAAACGTCCACATCGATGGCCGCCAGTACACTTGTTAACATCCACATCGATGGCCGCCAGTACACTTGTTAACATCCACAGATGTTGCCGTTAACACTATACTGACGTCCACCGATCTGGACGCCTAAATGACAGCGGATCAAGCCGAAAATATAGGTGATGGGAGTCCATAGGGACTCTACCATCTCCTACCTCCGTCTCTCCCTGCTCCTGCTACGAACCAGAGAGCTGAGAGACAGAAAAGCACAGAAAAATGGCCTCCTCATCGACCGGACGATTCACAGGCGCGAACCCCGGAGTTCTAAGTGAAGTTCCGGGTCACTTGAGCACGCGTCTGGCCAATGGGGAGGTAAGCAATGATTGTTTCTGATTCTTCCTGGGCTAAAAACGCCCCAAAACCTTTTTCTTATAGAATTCCTTCACCCCCATGCAGGAAATCCCAGCATTCCCGAGCCAAGGCCAGGTACGTGCCTTTTCTTGGCTTGTGAACCTGGTAAATGCTATCACGCTGAACATGCGGGGCTTCGTTGGCATGTGGAACCTGAGCTTTATGGTGGTACTGGTGAAGAACATGAAGGACATGTGGTGGGGGTTTGACGCCCTGGGGCGTTGGTGGAGAGATGGCACCCGCACACGCATACGTTCGTGTTCCAGGACTTCGAGGCGAGCATGTTACTGGAGGAGGTGGAGCTGTTCCTGGGATGGCAGCGGTGCCTAGAGTACGATGCAGCGACTCCTCTCCTCCCGTGGGAGGAGATCCTCGTGGACATCGTAAGAGACAAGAAGGAGGTGTTGCGGATGACGAACAAGAACGGGATCTTCCTAGACCGTCTGGCCTGGTGGTTGATCCAGCATGCGAGGGAGATTGGTGGAGAGAGAGCTACCCGGAGATTGACACTCTGCCTGGCTGGAGTCTTCCTGTTCCCCACGAGTGGCGATTTCATCCTCTACGAGCACATTGGAGTACTTTCTCTGCTGTGGTGCGGGCAGTCACTTGCCCCTGTAGTGCTGGCCCACCTGTACAGTTCGCTTACCACAATGAGCCTAGGCGGACGCACCTACGGGAGTTTGTTTCTGCTCCAGGTATGGATGGAAGCTCATTTAAAGTTTGATTTTGCTGAAGCACAACCTACCCCCTCCAGAATCTTCCTTCGGAGTTCGGTGTACTGTAGCAGGGCATGGTATGAGCCGGAAGGTGAGATCAAGTGTGTGACAGCACACTTGAAGAGTAGAGATGCTTGGAGAGATCATCTGGCATTTCTGGTGATGGATGACTTCATCGTGAGGCCACTGTTCATGAGGACTATTGAGTTTAGAGCAAGGACCAGGGAGGACAGAGATTTGTGGCTGATTGGAGAGGGTCAGATGGTGGTGTACCAACCACATCGGTGCCACTGTCAGCTTGGGATTCCACGGGGAATTCCAACTCCATCTAGTTGCACTGATATGATAATCACCGGGAAGAATGAAAAGATGATGAAGAAAGCCATGAAGACTTGGAAGAAATACATAGTGAGCAAGAAGGTGGAACTGGCAGTGCAGGAAACACCGGAAGATGTGTGGCAGTATGAGGATTATACAGACACTATTTGCCCTATTTCTTGTGACTTTTTCATGGCCCGCAGGGCAAAATGATGTGTTTTCTTGATTTGAATAAGTGTAACACAAATTTGATGAATAAAAGTGAGTTACATTTGTGTCAAATTGGCTTGAATTGCTTGACTTTGTGGAATGTGTGGAATGAAATGGCCTCAAAATGTTCAAAAGAGTGTGCTGTGAGAACTGAGTGCGGGGGCATTGGCGTCCACATCGATGGCCGCCCACAAGAGGTAAACGTCCAGGGCCTGTCGCCTACCACTGAGACATAAGGTAGACGTCCACATAGGTGGTCATCTATTTCAAACTCGACGTCCAGACATAGCCGTTTACCAAACTTCGAGGTCTAACATTGAAGAGACGTTGACATCCACACCATGGCCGTTAAGAGTACGTCAGCGGCCAGGGATTGACGCCAGAAAAAGTTAAACGGCCAGAGCTTGACGTTAAACCAGGAAACTCCCTTTTTTTTTAACCGAACCCTTCTCCCGGGCGCCATTCCGTCTTCCCAAGTGCCGGGAGAGGAGAAAACCCACAGTCACCTGATCTCCTTGCTCGAGACTACGATGAGGACGAGGGAGAAAAGAAGCATCATCTGGGGCCGCCGTCAACCGGAGGAGGAAGAGGAAGAGGTGGTGATGGCTACGGCTGAGGAAGAAGAAGTGGCGGTGGGGGATGTACCGGAGGGGGAAGAGACCGAGGGAGGAGACGAAACGGAGGCGGGAGCACCTCGACGACCCCGGGTGAGTACTCTAAAACCTCAGTGTGGGTGTGTTTGTGATTTGGCGAAAAGGAGGGAAAATAGGGGAAGTGTCGTCGGGTCAGACAGGAACTTGATGGAAACATCGGTTGCCGTCAAGTTCCTCCCGGCGTCCAACCCCTTGTCGTCAAGGTGAACTTGACGTCAAGGTGATGGTCGCTGACAGGGGAACTTGATGGCCACCCCTGGACGCTGACTGTGAGTAAATGGCCAACACCTTGCCGCCAACTAAATATTAACGACAATCGATGCTGACGTTAAATGATCTGTGTTTTTTGCAGGGCAAGGTCTGAATGAGGAGTAGAGTGACTTGGGACCTATGCTGGGCGTGGTACCGGGCCCTGGCAGAGGTCCAGCAGACCCGAATTGCTCGGATGGGATTCGGGCATATCCTGTCGGTGCGGCCCTTCCATGTGGACGTACCGTACCTGGAGGCACTCCGGGAGAGGTGGGAGGAGGATTGCAAGGCATTCATCATGCCTTGGGGACACATTATACGCACATTGGAGGATGTGGCATATCTGACAGGAGTGCCGGTTCAGGGAGAGCCGGTAGTCAGACTGGAGAGGAGGGACTACTATGACGACATAGTAGAGATGCTGGGGCCAGAGTTTGTGGCTGGGAGGAGGAGACCGATCCGCAGCATCCTGCTCGGATCGTTGTCGGAGGCGGTGGGCCTGAAAGGCAGGAGGAGAGGGCCTCTGGAGAGTTTAGATGAGTTCTGTACAGGAGTGCGGGGGGCACTCGACCTAGGATATCGAAGCGAGGAGCGTTCAGTGTGGATTTTTGTCAGCTACCACTTTGGACGCTTGCTGTTCGCGACGCAGTCATCACAGATGAACTGCAAGTTCATGCTGCTGCTGCGGGACTTGGAGCAGGCTGGCCGGTACGCTTGGGGTGCTGCGATGCTGGGACACCTTTTCTCTCTCCTCCCCAGCAGCTCACAGCGCTCTCAGAGCACAGGGGGCTTCACCCCCTTCTTACAGGTATGCAATTTTCTTTAAATGCTCGTCATTGATTTTTCATTGATTAACTGCCTGATTGACTGCTCTTTTTGCTGTCTTGCAGATCTGGGGGTACACCCGCTTCCCCATGGGACGCGGGATACAGGTAGAGGGGCACCAGACGATGGTGCCTCTCATGACGAGGTGGGAGGTGGCTCCGGACCCCAGGGACACCGACAGGAGGGCCGGAGACGTGGGGGTCTCGCTCGACCACTACCCGCACGAGCAGCTATGAAAATCTCAACTAGCTCTTGCATTCTTTCAATTGTTTGCTGCACTTAATGAATGTGACTGACCAATGTTTTCTCATTCTTCTCAGGTGGTATGGACCCCCTATGCGGGGGAGGCGGACGCCTCGCACCCGGCGGTGGCAGCGGACCGGCTCCTTTTCGACCGCCACCTCCTCTTACTGTGCCTTGGGACATGTGAGGTGCTGTATTTGGAGCTAGTGGTACGGACTCTGGGCTGGCACCAGCCAGCCATCGAGGTGCCCTCCCTCGGGAGAGAAGGACACTCGCGCCGGCGGTTCTTCGCTGAGGACCGCGACTGGGGAGCGGACCACGGCAGCACAGTCGCGTACTGGCGCGAGGGTGGCGAGCAAGTGGCACGAGTGACAGACCTCCCTGACAGTTCGGCATACATAGAGGACTTCCAGGCACGGTATGCCGGGCGACTCCGTCTTGACCGACGAGTGGTAAGTGAATTCGCAACTCTAAGCCTTCATTGGTGGATTGCCTAATTTGATTCTAACCTTGAAGTGCATTTGGCAGATGCCGGAATCACAGGCCATCTGCCTTTTAGAGGGGCGACTGGCCGAGCAGGAGGTGGAGCTGGTGAGGCTCCTCACTGAGGTTAGGACATTGGTAAGTAACATTAACCCTTGATTTTGATTTGATATTGAATTGATGACTGACCAGGGTTCTGTGAATGCAGAAGGAGGAGCTAGAAAGGGTTCGGGCGAGCCGCGAACTCGGGGCGAGCTCGTCGGCACAGCCGGCGAGAGGGGACCTCGCCGACCGCCTGCAGAATGCCCTGGACCGGACGCAGGCTCGGGTCCAGGAGCTCGAGGAGCAGGCTCGAGAGGTTGGGACTGAGGTAAGACACTAGACTTGCACTTTCCTTTAATGTGCATTGAATGTTCTAACGTGCTTGTCCCTTGACATGCAGCGGCAAGGAGGAGGAGTGGCTACTCTCCAGGCACAGATGGAGAGTCTGCGACTGCAGCTCGAGGCAAAGATCTCTGGTTTGGAGGCTGAGGTGCGTAACTTTCTTCTTTCTTCTTCTCTGACACAAGTTCATGACTGATCCTCTTTTTGCTTTTGATACGCAACGGCGGACCATGGTGACTGTCATGGAGAAGCTGAGGGATGACCGGGCCACCATGAGGGGTCTCCTGCTCGAGGCCCGAGAGAGAGAGAGGGAAGCCGAGACAGCTCGGGCGCAGATTGCTGCAGATTATGAGATTTTGAAGGACCGGGTGCTGAAGAAGCGCCGGGAGCAGCAGCGGCAGGCCCAGCAGGCGACGCCCTCGAGGACTGGCTCGGCGTTTGCCTCCCTTGACGACATCGTGTCCCTGGGGGACCCCTCCGTGGTGCGAGGAGGGGTGCAGCGACCCGAGGCATCGACGGCGTCGAGACCTCCTCTTCCAGACCGGCGTCGGGAGAGAGAGGAGGAGGAGGTGAGTAGCTCCCGCAGATAGAGGCCTGCGGAGGGGGAGCGGAGAGAGGAGTGAGGAGAAGTGCTCCAGTTGTACTTCCAGGGATATGCCCCTGTTATGACATGTACAGAACTTGATCATTATAGTGAAATTTGTGGACTTTTGTCATTTGCACTTGAATGGTTTGTTTCTTGTTCTTTGGTTCATGCATCCTGTATCCACAACACTTAAAGAGAACATGTTAGTGTAGATCTGTTTTTAACCCCTTGCCTACGATATACCTTTCTTGAGATCTGGTCAAGGGGCTAATTTCTAATCAAAGATAGGAACATAATAAAATAACTGAAAGGGAAATATGCACATGCATTTTTTTGTGTTTTGTTGTTTTCTTGATTTTTTGTTGTTTTTGATAAGAAAATAAGGAGAATGTTAGCATATATACATGGTACCACTAATTTTTTGGATTTTTGATTTTTTCTAATTTTTTTGGCTTTTGAAAATAAGGGAGAAAATTTGGGAGAAAATATGTACAACGTGAAATATGTACATCAAAAGACTCTCTTTTTGCTTTTTTTTTTTGCTTTTTTGTATTTTTTTGGATTTTTGGACTCTAAGACACATATTCATCACATGTTGTAGTGTAGGGTTTACACGATCTACTTAACCACAGAGGCCAAGAGTGAGAAGGGACGTGCATGAATTCTTTGATGTTGGAAATTGCCCCTAGCCTTCTTGATATTTTCCACTACGGAGGATCCTATACAATCAAATTGCCCTTAGAGGGAGAAATGAGAAGAAATATATAGAAAATCATGTAGGACATTGGTTCAAACTACTTTTTGTTTCCAAACCGACATCTCATATCAAGCAGACTTGGTCAACCATTGTTTTCAGGGGGATTTTTTTCATTTTATTTCAGATTTCTGGGGTGGAGGCACGTACTTTTTGCTATCTCCTTGAGTTGGTCAGCCTTTTTCCGGGTACGTACTTTTTGCTACCCTTTTTTGACCTTTTGGCTTTTCTTTTCCCCTTTTGAGGCTTGATTTGACATTTTGCCCCTTGCTTTTATTAGTTGCCCCTGTTTTATGGTGACCTTGTCCTTTTAAAAGAGAGTGGGTGGTCCCCTACTCGTAGTTTGTTCCGTTTCCTGACACGACCGAGTGGGAAAAGAATAGGGGAAGCATATTGACCGGATGAGACCGCCCGAGTGTACTTGTGAATTTCCATTTAGGGTAGTACTCCAACATCGTGTGGTGTGTGAATAAACCTTTCCTTACTAGTGGCCACGCGGAAGAGTAAAGAAAGTAGACCCACACCTTAACAAGTGATGAATGACCGACTTGACGAACTGACTGACTGACTAAGGGTAGAATTTCTTGAGGTAGACTGCATTCCAAGGGTGCGTTAGCTCAACTCCCTCGGCATCCACTAGCCTATAAGCGTTCCCTGAGTATGCTTCTTTGACAACGAACGGGCCCTCCCAATTTTCTTGCAATTTGATCCTGGGACCTGGTGCTTTTAAGATTTTACGCTTAAGGACCATTTCACCCACTTTGAACTTTCTCTCAAGAACTCTTTTGGCATAAAAACGTGCAATTCTCTGACGATAGACTTGTGCATGGTCAGCCGCTATCATTCGCCTTTCATCTAAGAGTTCAAGTTGTGCCAACAAGGCTTCCCGACGTTGATCAGGATCAAGTTCGGAATCCAATTGAACTCTAAGCGAAGGGACGAAGATCTCATATGGGAGTATCGCATCCGATCCGTATGTCAAAGCGTAGGGGGTTTGCCCCGTAGGAGTGCGGACGGAGGTGCGATAAGCCCAAAGAGCTTCAACCAAGCGATCTGGCCAGTCAGCATTGTTGTGAGATTTGCATGTTTTCTTTATGATTTTAATGAGAGTTTTGTTAGTAGATTCAGCTTGTCCATTACCTTGCGGATAATATGGTGATGAATGATGCAAGTTAATGCCATATTTACCACACATGTCGCGAAGCTCCTGTGAAGTGAATTGCGGTCCGTTGTCGGTGACGATGTCCCGAGGCATGCCAAATCTTGCAAGGATGTTGCGCTTGATGAACTTGACGACCGTTGAAGCTTTGACTTCTATGAATGCTTCTGCTTCAGCCCACTTTGTGAAGTACTCTGTGGCAGTCAGAATGAAGGACTTCTTACGGATTTCTCCAGTTCTGTCCGCAAGAGGACCAACCACGTCAAATGCCCACATGGCGAAAGGCCATGGTGCGATGAGAGGGTGAAGAGAAGAGGAAGGAGCATGAATTTTGTCACCGTGTAATTGGCATTTAGCACAGTGACGGACAAAATGGCGACAGTCCTCTTCCATGGTGGGCCAATAATAGTGTCTTAGCAATTTCTGGGCAATTGCTCTACCATTAACATGGCCACCACATTCACTAGAGTGAGCAGCTTCAACAATACCTTGAGATTCGAATTCATCAAGGCAACGGAGATAGATCCCGCTGAGAGACTTTTTGTACAGAATGCCACCTATGATCTTGTAACGCTCCGAGACGCGGCGAATTGCCCGTCTATCGGTAGGGGTGGCATAATTAGGGAAGGATCCATCCTTGAGAAAGTTTTCGATGTCAAAATACCAGGGATGGCCATCTTCAAGGTCAATTTCTGGCTCTTTGGAAAGCGCATGGACCCGAAGGGATGGAGAAGGACGCACGAGCTGGGAGAACCACAGATCGACATGGGAAGGGACTCCTAATCTCTGAATAGAAACAGTTTCGGAAGACTTTCCCAAAGGAATGGGAATGGAAGACGCGAGGGAGGCGAGAGAATCTGCTAGGATATTTTGGGCCCTAGGAGTGTGAACTAAAGTGAGCTTCCTAAACTGCCGGACTACTTTTCCTACCAACTCTTGGTATGGTTTCAGCTTGGGGTCCCGGGCCTGGTACTTGCTAATAGATTGCCGGAGTATCAACTGCGAATCTCCAATAATCCTTAACTCCTTGACTCCGAGCAATAAAGCCATTTTCAGCCCGACTAGGAGAGCCTCGTACTCAGCCACATTGTTCGTGGCTCGGAAGGTTAATTGATAGACGTGTGGAATGAATACCCCTTCTGGAGAGAGGAGGACTGCCCCTATCCCACACCCTTTAGAATTGAGCGCCCCATCGAAGTAAAGCACCCACGAAGGTTCACCATCGATAATGGCTCCTAACTCTTCATCGGGAAAGCTTTCATCAACGGGAGAGTATGAAGGTAAGGGGTGGTGGGCTAAATGCTCGGCAATAGCGTGCCCCTTGATTGACTTTTGGTTGACATAGGTGATATCAAATTGATTGAGGAAACTTTGCCACCTCATCAACCGATCAGTCAGGACAGGCTTCTCAAGCAAGTATCGAACAGGGTCCATACGCGCCAGAAGTTTCACTTCATGAGCCAGGAAATAGTGCTTCAACTTCTGGGCAACCCAGACGACGGCCGCGCACGTTCTTTCCATGGTGGTGTACTTCTTCTCAGCCTCATTGAATAACTTGGATAAATAGTACACCGCTCTCTCCTTCTTCTCGTCGTCGTATTGGGCCAAAACCGCTCCAATTGAGTCTTCAGTGGTTGACATATAGAGCAGTAAAGGCTGACCCGGGACCGGAGGAGCGAGAATAGGGGGATTAAAGAGATAGCTCTTCAATTCATCAAAGGCCTTCTGACATTTATCGTCCCAATTAAACTTCGTCTCTCCTCTAAGCATTTCGTAGAAGGGCTTACAACGGATTGAATCCTGGGAGATAAATCTTCGAATAAACTGGAGTCTGCCAATTAGTTCTCTGACTTCTCTGATATTCCTAGGAGGAGGCATGTCAATTATAGCTTTGGCCTTGTTAGGAACAATTTCAATTCCCCGCTTACTTACTATGAACCCATGCAATTTCCCCGAAGAGACACCAAAGACGCACTTCTTAGGGTTCATCTTAAGATTGTGCTCTCTAGACCTTTGGAGAACTGCCCGAAGGACCTCAGCATGGCCATGTCGAGTCTTTGATTTAACCAAGACATCATCCACATAGACCTCCATGTGCACATGCATCATGTCATGAAAAATTGCCGTCATAGCCCTTTGATAGGTTGCTCCCGCATTCTTTAATCCGAAGGGCATGACGACATAACAATAAGTCCCCCAGGGCGTTGTAAATGAAGTTTTCTCCTGGTCTTCCTCCCCCAAGAGAATCTAGTTGTACCCAGAGAAACCATCCATAAATGACAAAAGCTCGAAGCTGGCAGTATTGTCCACTAGGACATCTATGTGTGGGAGAGGGAAATCGTCCTTTGGGCAAGCACGATTAAGGTCACGGAAATCTATACAGATCCTAACCTTACCGTCCTTCTTCATTACAGGGACGATATTAGCTACCCACTGTGGATATAACACAACCCTAATGAATTTGGCTTTGTGCAACTTGTCAACCTCCTCTTTGATCTTGAGTGCAAGCTTAGGATGTAGCCTTCTCAACTTTTGCTTGACGGCCTTTGTGTCGGCTTTTAGGACCAAACGATGCTCGACCAAAGAGGTATCGAGTCCCGGCATGTCCTCATAAGACCAAGCAAATCCGTCGGAGAATTCTTTAAGAATGGCTACCAGAGCTTCTTCTTCTTTAACAGTCAAGTTGGCACTAATCAAAATTGTCTTCGGGGATTCTTCGGTGCCAAGGTTGACTTCTTTAGTAGGCTCATCTGCAGCCATGGTTGGCTCGTCGAACCTTTTTGTGCCATCCACATAGGAGCTCACTGGGTCCTCTTCTCCTAACCCAGGATCTCCCGACTCACACTCCTCATCAAAATCTAACAGATAAACTCCTAAGCCATCGTCTACGGAGTCACCTTCTTCAAAATCTGATTCTACGAGAGCAGGGTCCTCAAGAAATTCTGGCACCTGACTTAACTTAGCACATCTCTCAGCCAAGGCGATAACAAAACGGGCAGGAACTTGCCTACCCTTCTCCTTGCGCACACATGGCTGAGAGGAACTAGACTCTCCTAAACTTAAACTAGACCCTAGACTAGCCTCTAGACCTGACTCAAAACTAGAATCTAGATCACTATTTACATGACTGCTATGTACAAAACTATGTACAAGGGAAGTGCCCCTAAGGGGGCAAGAGGAAGAGGAATTTAAGCCGAAAAGCGTCGGCCCCTGGCCGAGCGGAAGAGGTTCCAGAGAGGAGGGGTGCTCAATGGAGACCTCGGATTTCCAATTTTCAAAATTGGTGTTTTTTTTTTGGAGTCAAGGCCAAGAACCATGAGTTGCTAACTCAAGGCAGCCTCGACTGGCGAGATGAGGGATGGAGAGAGGACAGGAGGAGAAAGAAGGGGGTTAGAGGTAGATGGAGGAATGACAGTGGAGGGAGATGGAGATGATGGTGATGATGATAGGGGAGAAGGGAGATCAGAGCCAAAGAGGGAGAGGAGGCCATCATCGGAAATGTCCTCTATTTGGGCATCCTCTTCTTCTTCTTCATCCTCACTCCCAGAGTAAGGTATTTCTTCAATTATAGGCTCCCTGGTCCCCATCTGGGTTGGCCCCTGAACAAAATGCTCCATTAAAGTCCAGGTAAGGGGTTGATACGGTATGAATGGGTCCGGATGGACAGGGTCTGGGTGGAAACCAAGATCGGCTTTGGGTAACAACCTCCTGATTGCCTGAACACTCTGGATCTCTCCCTTTTCATCCGTGCCCAAACCACGGCCATGAACATAGCCGATGTTGGCCATAACTTCCCAACCTTTTCCCGGAAGACATGGGACATGGGGTTCTGCAGTGGGCTTGGGAGGTTGGCCGAGGTCACAGGGTAAGGGGAAATCAAAGATTGATATGACAGGTTTCTTCCCTTTATCCGGAATGAATAGGTGCGGCATCTGTTCCGAGGTAATGGCATTGAGGGTCTCCAGAATGGGAATGCTCTTAATCTTGATCACCCGCCCATTGAAAGGGAATTTGAAGCATTGGTGGGCAGAGGAAGGGACCCCTAGAGTTTGTTCTAGCCAAGGACGACCGATAATGGCCTTGTAGGCCAGGTCGACATCAAGGACTAGAAATTCGGTAGACATTGTGACAAGTCCGACTTCTAGTTTGAGAGCAATCTTGCCTTTGGCAACTCTTTTGGAGTTGTCATAGGCAGCTATAGTGGAGCAACTCTTCTCCAGATTCTCTTCCCCTAAACCAAATTGCTTAAGGGTCTTCATCGGACAGACATTGATAGATGCCCCGGTGTCGATAAGAGTGGAGTCCACCGAAACCCCATTGAGGTTGATGGTGAGACAAAGAGGGAGCGAACGACACTCGGGGGTGGCGAGATCCTTGTCCGAGAAAGAGATTGAGGGTCCTTGGGTGAGGGAGAGAATGGCGCCGATGACCCCACTAGGAGGGAGATCATCATTGACCATGATCTTTTGGAGGAACTGGAGGAGAGTGGATTGATGTGATGGCGACCTCCGAATCAATTCTAAAATAGACACCCTTGCGGGCGTTTTATCAAGATGTTGGAGAATATCATATTCGGTGCCAGCCGAAGGTGGAGGCCCATTATCCTCCTCATCTTGGGATGGCCGCGGAGGTGGAGGAACAATCCGGTTTCGGAGCGTGACATGCACGGCCTCCTGAGACTGAGGACGGATGAGCTGGAGGGGTCGGGAGGATGACTCATTGGTAAGGGGAGTGAGGATAGTGGGATGAGCATCTTGGGGAGGACGGATGAGCACTAATGGTCTCTCCTCTAGGATGGCATCTACCGACGTGGAAGGCTCCTGAGACTCGGTTGTAGGGCACGAGTACCATTCTTCGAAACCTTCTACCCCCCACTGTTGCTCTCTCCTCACAACCCGGGGCCCTAGGTGTATCATGGTATGCACATTCTCTTGGGCTCTGGATGAGGAGGGATTGTTGGTTTGGTGAGTGGGGAGAGGGTTACTAAAAATGCCAAGGTCCTTTTTGGTGTACCTAGACTTGGCTATGGCAACCTTGACGTCATCCCAGTTGATTCTACCTTGGTCATTCATATCATAGACCCAGTCACGGAAGGTAAAGAAGTTGTTGATGAAGTGACCATGAGTCCTATGGTATGGACAGTACTTGGAGGTGTCTACCCTTGAATTGGTGTTCTCCCTTTGTGGGGGGAGTTGAATTGCATCACAGGACATGAGGGCGAAAAACATGTCCTCGAGAGTCTCAGGGAGAGGAGGGTAATGCGACCTTTTGGGGCCAGGTCGGGTGTAGCCAGCAGGAGGAGGAACGGCAGAGTAAGGCTTGGAGGGGTGAGATGGGAATTGGTGAGGGTTGGAGCGAGGATGGGAGGATTTGTTGGGAGGCCTCAAAGGCTGGCTGCAGGCACTGACAGACTCATTGATAGTCACCCCCTCGGTGGTGGGTGCTGCGGGAGCCTTACGTGCCTTTGGCTTCCCTTCGAAGAAATGTTGGAGAGAGGAGTCCTTGATCTAATTTTCAATCACCCTGGCTCTGTTATAAAGATGTGAGAAGGAAGGGAACTCACTTAGCATTAAAATGGAACGGAGCATAGGGGTGGTGTTGGTGACTAACAAGGTTATGGCTTGGGACTCCGGGATGGGAATGTCGGCTCTCGAGGCCATGGACCTCCATCGGTTGGCATAAGTGACAAAGTCTTCGTTCGCCTTCATCTTTTCCGCCACCAAGTCGGGGAGTGTAGGGACTTGAGTGGCCATGTATGAAAAATGCGAGATGAAGCGTTCGGAGACTATGTCAAAGTTAACAAGATCCGATGCGGGCAAAGAGGTCAACCACCTAAAAGCCTCCCCTTCTAACGATTGTTGGAAGAGGTGGACTAAGAGGACCCGATCGTACAGCCACTGATGGGAGTCCATGGTGAAGCCAGCAAGATGGAATTGGGGATCGGAGGTCCCGTCGTACTTGCGGTACTTCGGGGCCTTGAAACCCGGAGGGAAGTAAGCGTTGGGGAGCTTGCGGTAGTTTTGGAGTGAATGAGACTTGGAAAGGGACAGAGATTCAGCCAAGAGCTTCCAAATAAGACCCTCCATCTCCGACCGGAACATGGATTCGGATTGAGCGAGAGGAGTGGTTTGGACATAGGATGGGTGGATGGGTGGAGGAATTGGGTAGAAGTAGGTAAAGGAGTGGGAGGAATAGGAGTGGAGATAGGGATAGGGGATACAGGAATTTGGGAAGGGGTGAGAGGCCTAGGAGCGGGCCTAGATGAGGAGGCATGGAAAGGGGAATGGGCTGGAGGGGAAGGAGAAGCTGCTGCCCGAATGGTATGCTTGGAAAGCATAGAAATGATATCGTCGGGCGAATAGCGGGACATGAGTTTGGAAAACTCGGGGTCCTCTTGAGTACTTGGGGAATGAGTGGGGTTGACCCTCAAGCTGACTTTCTCATTGTCGGCCTGGGAGGATGATTGGACTGATTCCTTGGGCTGATTGTTAGTGTTTATCATACCGACAACTTCATTGACATTATCATCATACTCAAATGTCGGTTCATTAGCCATATTAACAGGATCCAACCAAGTGTCCATTAGCACACAACCTACTTTTTTTGAAATGGTTTAAGTTGAAGTGATTACACTGTTTTCAGCAGAAGTGTGAATTTCTACCAATCAATGTTATCAAACAATGTCCTAAAAGTTTTGAAGATTAAGGTTGTGTATTACTTTGACTTGACTTGACTTGGACGGTTCTCTTGAATCTTACTCAAACCCGGATGAGTAGGTGAACTAGACAGGATGGGTAAAGGTCCTCCTGCCCCGTACCGTGAGGGAATCCACGGAATTTAGGGACTTATAGAGTTTTCTTCGGAGTCAACCCGATTTACCCGAGAGGGAATCCCCGAGTAAAAGGTTGTAAACCAAAGAAGGGTGATCCTAGAAATGTGAGGGGAGGCTAGAAGAGAGAAGGAAGATGACCCCCCAATGACTGAGGACCGTCATTGACAATCAGTAAGCAAACAAGAAACAAAATCACAACAAAACAATCAGAAAAACAGGGAAAAGCATGCCACTGTGACACTAAACGTCAAGATGGTGGACGCAGAATTCATGATCAGAGAATCTACGACAGGATCGATGGACGCTGACAGATAATAAACGACAAGGGAGATGGACGCTGAAACAAACTCAACGGCAGGAAATGTGGATGCTTACCTGGATAGGCGGCAAGATCGCTGGCCGTCTACCTGGATGCACAGAAACCGTGGCAGCACTGCTTGTCCCACCGTGATCGCCATAAAAGAGGCTATGGACGATCCGTTTCTCCGCCGCCGTTTGTCCCCGTGTCGACTGTGGGTGTCCTCCGGAGGCTCACAGACGTCGCTGGTCTCTCGTTGGCGATGATGGGTTGCTGGTTGACCTCGTTGACTCCCCGGTTGACTAGGTTGACTGAGGTGGAAACAAAGAAAACCAGAGATTAAAGGGGAGGTTTGTGATCGCCAGGGCCTTACCTGTGCCCAAGGAAGTGTTTTGACCACGCTGTTGTAGCAGCCTCACGCAGCGGACGGAGATGGGGCTTCAACTTCTCCTCCTTCGGCCAGCCAAAGGAAGAGAGCTCCACGGTCACGTTCACAATGTTCCTGCCACAAACAGAAGCTCTATTAGACTCAAATGCAGTGTAGTAAATGTTCAAAACGAAGAGAGGAAAGCCCAAAAGGCGAGTCCCGTACCGGTTGTGGACTTGAGAAGAGGAAGAGGAAGGAGATGATCCTCGTTGTTGGCGTTGTTGGCTCCGTGCAGGGCTTCTCCAGCTCCTAAGGAACCCTTCTAGACGTCCCGAATGAAGAGAGAAAGGAGAGGATGAGTGGTAGAAGGTAAGGTGCAAGTTTCTCTCTCTTCTCTCAAAGTGGCAGCATAAGGACGTCCAGCCTCTCCCCCCTTGGCTCAGAGGGCTCAAAGGGCTATTATATAGACAGTGGAGCTCGGGGTTGAGATCCTTAGATGCTCAAGTGTGAAGAAACACACTTGCACACTTGGCTATCCTTGGCTAAATGCTCCAACCAATGGGTAGAGGCCATGTAGGATTTTTACTGGGTCAAGGGCGTGCCTAGGTGGCCCATATGCCCGTTGGGAACGGCTACATGCGTTGCATGGCCGAGAGAATGGTGCAAGTGGGCTGGAATCTCGGGTTAGTTGCGCAGACCTGGTAAACTCTGTTGGCGTCCAGGGATCAGGCCGCCAACCTCATGCAGGCGTCCAGGGATGTGGACGTCGGTCTGGGTCAGCGTCCATGGGTCTTGCCGCCAACCAGTAGTCGGCGGCCATCGATGCTGCCGTCTACATGGGATCCGAGGCTGGTCAACAAATGGTCAAACGAGGCTTAATGGGCCAAAGAGCCTTGCGAGAGATGGGCAAAATCTCGCGTCTACAATATCGTCATCATCTGAGAAGGAAATGGATATCATTTAAAAATGGGTAGAATTTTTTCACATCTGTTTAGTATATTTAAAGTAGCCCACTTTCAATATAAGCAATTGACTAATGAACATTAATTTTTTATGTTCCCTATGAAGATATGGTGCATGGAGCACGATCGGGCTCCAGTTTTGGGAGGAGCAGCCGTGGGAGGGGTTTGCTGGTGGCATCAGGTATGTATATTTTTCTAGTGTATTTTTCTTTGTGCATTATTTATACATATTATTTATGCCATTTAAATTGTTACAGCTGCTGGTCCTTCCTCTATCCCTCCTCCTGTAGCAGCAGGTATGTATATTTAAAGTTGAACATTCATTGTGCATTGATTCTTATGCCCTAAAATTCTTACAGGTTTGGGTGAGTTTACACCTCCTCATCCTAGAGTACCAGGTATGTATATTTCAATTTGCATGTATTTGTATAGTCATTATTTATATTCTTGTACAATATATATTTGAAGTTGTATTTTTCTTTGTGCATTATTTATACATATTATTTATGCCGAGTAAATTGTTACAGCTGCTGGTCCTTCCTCTATCCCTCCTCCTTTTGCAATAGGTATGTATGTTTAAAGTTGCACTTTCATTGTTCATTGATTCTTATGCGATAAAATTCTTACAGGTTTGGGTGAGTTTACACCTCCTCATCGTAGAGTACCCGGTATGTATATTTCAATTTGCAAGTATTTGTATAGTCATTATTTATACATATTATTTATGCCATATATTCTTATTAGAGTTGCTGGTCCTTCCTCTGTGTCTCCTCCTGTAGTAGCAGGTATGTATATTTAAAGTTGTACTTTCATTGTGCATTGATTCTTATGCCATTAAAATGTTACAGGCTTGGGTCAGTCTACACCTTCTCCTCATACAGTAGTAGGTATGTATATTTAAATTTGTAAGCATTTGTATAGTCATTATTTATATTCTTGTACATTACTTATGTCGTTGTGCATTTTTGTCTAGGTCCGGTGCCAGAGGATGTTGTTAGTCTACACGAGGGGGGAGGTAGTTTTCATGAAAGCACTCTGCGGGAGGTGTGAATAAATGGGTACGTAATAAACATATATGTATCTTTTATTAAGGAGGTATATTTAGTTCATAAATTCATACTAACAAGTTACATAATTACAGTGATAAAATAGAGCCATCCCAAGCATCTCAATTAAGCACAAGAACACTTCAGGCACACTTTCCTGGGCCTATTCATAGATTCAATAATTTCCGGAAGGAGGTCCAGGAGTTGTTGTATCAGATGTTCATGATATGTAATTTCTTATTATAATTTATTTGTTTTCTTATTCCTACATTCAGTTAACTAAGTGTTATCTGTACAGAGCAATCATCGATTCATGCATCATTCGGACGAGGCGCGGTTTCGATTAGTAGACGACCACCGCCCGATCAAATTTTAAGCATTTGTTGTATAATGCGAGCAAAAATGCACAGAAAGTTTGTCAGAGTTCACACCTGACTCTTTGGAGGGAGCGCGCACCGACATGGTTGAGGAGACACCACTGGGAATGTTTGTGCAACATATGGGCCGCAGAGAGATGGCAACAAACCTCCACAACAATGAAAGTGAATCAGGCGGCCAATCCAGAGGCCAACATGCATACAAGTGGGTACATCTCCTTTGCCACCCATCAGTCCAGATTGGCAAGTCATATGTCTATTTGTGATCTATTTTATTCATATAGGTACTCATTTATGTCATATTTTTCTGTGAAATAGGAAAAGGAGCTAAAATGGCCTCCAACATTTTAGGAGGTGTTAGATAAGACACATAAGAAAAAGGGGACGAATCAGTACATTAGCGATAGAGCCCCAGAGGTTGCGGTAAGTATTTACAGTCTATTCACTATTTATTTTTCTCATTACAGATTAATATTACATTGTCAATTTTATTTTTTGTAGGAGTCGTATAGCCAACAGATGACAGAGAAGTACACCGGGGAGGAGGAGCAGCCGCAGTTAGATCCTGAGGTATGGGTTGCGGCATTTGGTGCCCCAAAGAAAGGCCATATGTATGGTTTTGGGCATAGTATGGGCACGAGTAAGGTGTTATCTGGTGCCTCGAGTTCAACCTCACAGACTAGTGCATTCACCACAGCTGGTGCTCCAGGTACTTCTCCCAGTGAGATGATGGGCTTCATTTGAGATGAGATCTCTTGTTTGGAGTCTCGTCTGGCAGAGACGATGGAGTCTCGTCTGGCCCACACGATGGAGTCTGGTCTAGTCCACACAATATAGACACAGGTGTCCGACACTGTCTAGGCCCAGCTCTCCCAGGCCCTCTCCCAGGTCAGCATTCCTCCTTAGGCAACACCATCGACATCAGCACGGGCCCCTCATGTGAGTAAATTGATTTTATTTTAAATTTTCTATTTTAACAGTCAATTTTAGTTTTTTTTTCTTTAAAAAGGAAGAACATAGTTAGGTTTGGGGGTTCAAAATTAGAAATACTAATCTGATTGGCCTCTGGTTCCTTCCAGCAGGGTCGGGGCGATGAGTGTAACTTGTGAAAATTGATGGAGTTCAATTCAGACTCCTGGTTTAAGCTCGATGCTCAAATTCACATTAAGCAAGTTAGTTTAGTTTAAAAATGAAGAAGTTATGTTTGGGGTCCAAAATTATAAATACTAATCCGATTGGCCTCTGGTTTTTTTCAACACAGCCAGGGCGATGATTGTGACTTGTGAAAACTGACGGAGTTCAGTTCAAACTCCCGGTTTGAGCTCAACGCTCAAATTCACATTAAGCAAGTTAGTTTAGTTTAAAAATGAAGAATTTAGGTTTGGGACTCCAAAATTAGAAATATTAATTCGATCGGCCTCCAGTTTGTTTCTGCACAGTTGAGGTGATGAGTGTGACTAGTGAAAATTGACAGAGTTAATTCGAACTCCCGGTTTGAGCTCGACGCTCAAATTCACATTAACCAAGTTAGTTTTGTTTTGTTTTTTTATAAAAAGGAAGAACTTACCTAAGTTTGGGGGTCCAAAATTAGAAATACTAATCCAATCGGCTTTCAGTTTGTTCCAACACGGTCGGGGCGATGAGTGTGACTTGTGGAAACTGACGGAGTTCAATTCGGACTCCCGGTTTGAGCTTGACAATCAAATTCACATTAATCAAGTTAGTTTTGTTTTGTTTTGTTTAAAAAGGAAGAACTTACCTAGGTTTGGGGGTCTAAAATTAGAAATACTAATCCAATCGGCCTCCGGTTTGTTTCAGCACGGTCGGGGCGATGAGTGTCACTTGTGGAAACTGACAGAGTTCAATTCGGACTCCCGATTTGTGCTCGACGCTCAAATTCCCATTAAGCACGTTAGTTTAGTTTAAAAATAAAGAAGTTAGGTTTGGGGTCCAAAATTAGAAATAGTAATCTGATTGGCCTCTGGTTTGTTCTAGCACGATCGAGGCGATGAGTGTGCCTTGTGGAAACTGACGGAGTTCAATTTGGACTCCTGGTTTGAGCTCGACGCTCAAATTCACATTAAGCGAGTTAGTTTTTGTAGCAACCTGAATTTTTTCAAAAAAAAAAAATTTAAATAAATAATTAAAACCTAGCTAAATGGATATTTAAATGAAAAGCGCATTAAATAAAACCCATTAAATGGAAAAGAGTAATGGGCTTTGCTTAATGAATCTTCTAAAATTTATTGGGTCAAAAATATGAATTTACAAAGGGAGAATAATAATAAAATACCCTAAATTCTTAGTTTAATTATATCCTAATTGGAAAGGGGTTATTAAAGCAATAAAAGTGGCAATTAGAGTTGGAATTGGATTCCTAAACCTACCTCATATAGTCTAGCACGAATTTAGATACTATCATAACCCAATTAGAGATTGGAAAGAAAGAGAGGAAAGGTGGAGTTAGGAAATCTCGTAATTAAGAGGAATTTGAGTAGTAGTAGGAATAGGAACTTGTATTTATATAAATACAGCTCTTAAACCCTCATGGCCGGCCCTAGCTTGTGGAAAGGGGTTCTTGGACGTGGAGAAGAGGCCACGGAGAAGCAGAAATCGAGGAGAGGAAGATCCATCAAGCTTCTTCCTTCGTTCTTGGAGTTCTAAGCCCTAGAATATAAATCGAGTCAAAAGTAGGCATTCTCACGAGCAAAATTAAATTAAACTTGTCTGTAGGTAGTTCCAATCACCAGGAACAAAAGCCCTCTTGTTTCATAATTTTCCATCGAGCCAATCTTTTGTTCTTGATTTTAGAAAATCTGCAAACATGATAACCCCAAAACATCATGTTTAATTCTAAACTCTATTTATAATTGATCGCATGCTACGAAATTTTTACTGTAGATACTTCATGTTGTTAGGGATCTTTTGCCCCTGAAAGCCCTAATTTTTGTTGAGCATGTTGCTCGAATTAAATCAATCTTTCTCTCTGTATCATGTTATGTGTTACTCATTATTGTTCATGATCAAACCATGTTGAATCCATGCTCTCTCTCTAATTCCTATTTACTGGAAGTACTCTCGCATGTCTAGTTTCATTTGCCACTGGTTTCATGATTTTTCATTGTGGATACAATTAGTTATCATTTTCTGAACGACCCTGTATCAAAATCTGATATTCTTGGACCGCAATCCAAGACAGAGCAGAACTCTGTCAGACTCAGTCCACGGACCCGAGAACACGACGGCCCGGCAGGTCGCGTTCTCAAGCCCATCGCGACGCCTCTACTTGTCACGTTCTGAACGTGACAGTACCCTACGTCGTGTTCTGGCCTTCTGTTCTGGCAGCCCTGTCGCGACCCGTACAGGACCCTATCGCGTTCCATCAAGACCCTGTCGTGATCCTTACATGAGTACATCGCGTTCACACGATTTTGCATGAAAACCCCTAAGATTTATTGCTCTCACAGGATTCTGCATGAGTACGTCGCGTTCACAGGATCTTTAGATACTCTGCCATTAAATGCGTTAATTATTTTAAGCCTGCTTGAGCCTGAGATTTAAGTCCTACTGGGCATTATCGTTCACCCTACGTTATTTGATGTTGTGCTCTCAGGTGAGACCGAGGATGACACATACACTCACGAGGAAGGGAATGACCAAGAGTGAAGCCAGGAGTACCCTCGAGTCATTATGTTATCTTAGAGTTGTAGTTAGTTATTTCCATTTATTGCAATGTAATTGGGTCCTATAGAATGGCTCTGATAGTAGTGGTTGTAACTACACATTTGAAAAGTTATTAATGAGAAAGATTTGCTTTAGTAATATTCAATGTGCAATGGTTTGATGTTTAGTACTCTCTCTATACCTTTTCTTGCAACTGCCTCGCGCTCCGATATTCCGCGTCGGGGCGTGACAGTTTTGTGGTATCAGAGCCTAGGTTATTCTAAGTATAGGGTGATCTAGGTTGACCAGCCTCGACTAAGAGTCAGTAATCCTACCTATGCGAGATGTGGGTAGAACTATGGGTAATCAGCTAAAATAAACTCACACATGCACAAATTAAACTTTCAATCAGCATTATAACTATCAAACTATTTTGTAGGAACTAAACAGCTACAATGACTGCGGAACGTGCCCAGATGAGAGGCATGCAACAGTCCCTCCAGAAATTGACTCGGGCCATACTACAAGCCACCCAGCAAAGCAGTGGTAACCGCGGAGGGAACCAACTAGGTGCAGGCGAGCTGCATCGAAATTTCAGGGGTGTGAACCCGCCTAGGTTCAGTGGGTCTACGGATCCAGATGAAGCGGAGCACTGCCTAAAGGAAACGAAAAGTATCTTCCGCGTAATGCAATGTGCGGACGGATGCCCGCGCATGGTGGGAGTCCGTGGAAGCCACAAAAGTTAACGGCCAATTTACTTGGGCCGAATTTAAGGAAGCTTATAATGCTAAGTACTTCTCTGAACTAGTACAGGAAAAGAAAGCTGTTGAATTCGCTGCTCTTAAACAGCGAAGCCTGACAGTAGCAGAATACAAAGCCCTGTTTTCTAGTCTGGCAAAATATGCTGAACATCTGATCAACACCGAGAGAATGAAGGCTAAGCGCTTTCTAAATGGCCTTAAGCCTCAGTACATTACTTAACTGGTGCCACTCGACATACAAACTTATGCCGAGATGGTTATGAAGGCCAAGCTACTAGAAGACGCTACGGACTTCACCGACCGTATGTTGGGATGGACAGCACTGCTACACAGACCAACGACAACTCTCTCACACTACCCACTCGTAGATACCAGAGAGAGAAAGAAGGAGGTGGGAAGAAGAAGACAGGAACACCAGAATTTTTACATGGTTCGGAGGCAAGAAGCCTTCCTACGTCCACGGCCACAGTAGCTTTCAATGCTTCTTCTCCAAGAAAAGATACACACTATGTCACATACAAAGAGGACAAAACCCCCCTTTATATACTAGGAGGAAAGGGCGCC
This sequence comes from Colocasia esculenta, assembly GCA_014218235.1. Classification (NCBI taxonomy): domain Eukaryota; kingdom Viridiplantae; phylum Streptophyta; class Magnoliopsida; order Alismatales; family Araceae; genus Colocasia; species Colocasia esculenta. Next base: position 45,971,808 of record CM024755.1, read on the forward strand.
ACAATCGAGTCACATAAGGGCAAAAGGGGTCATGACTCTGAATCACCTCAGAACGACATTCGACTGCATGAGTCGAATCCTCCATATTTGGCATTCGACTGCATAAGTCGATTCCTTCATGCTGACATTCGACTGCATGAGTCGAATCATTCACATCTGACATTCGACTACGTGAGTCGAATCATTCAGTCGACTGCTTCATTTCTGACTTCGGCTGTGGCAGTCGAATGCTGAACCCGCCTGCAACACTTAGTCAAAATTTAGCTTCTGGGGGCGCTGCCCCCGGAGACCCCCGCGACCTGACCCCTTATGGAGATATGCTTCAGAGTTCGGGCTCCACATTCTAACAATCTCCCACTTGGAGTCAGAACTCCAAACAATATCAGGCACCTCCTCCTCAAGGTAGCAAAAGAGCAGCTGGCTGTGGCATCCCTCCATCTATCATTCATGGAGATCAACTGAAGCTTGACATAGCTTCAGTTTGTCTCTTGTGACCACCTTGGTTAACATGTCTGCAGGATTTTCTGACCCTCTTATCTTCTCAAGCAAAAGTGTACCATCTTCAATCAACCCACGGATAAAGTGATACATCAGCTGTATATGCTTCATCCTTGCATGGAAGACAGGGTTCTTGGCAAGATGAATGGCACTTTGACTGTCACAAAACAGCACACTGTTGTTTTATTTCTTGCCCAACTCCTTCAGAAAACTTTTCAGCCACACCATCTCTTTGCTGGCTTCGGAGACGGCAACATACTCTGCTTCTGTGGTTGAAAGAGCAACAACTTTCTGAAGTTGTGAAACCCAACTCACTACAGTCCCACCCAAGGTGTACACATAACCAGTGGTGCTTCTCCTTGTGTCTAGATCACCACCAAGATCTGCATCAACAAAGCCTTGCAAAATGACATCACCTCTTCTGAAACAAAGACACTTATCTGAAGTGCCTTTCAGATATCTCAAAATCCATTTTACTGCCTCCCAGTGTTGTTTTCCCGGATCTGCCATATATCTGCACACAGCTCCCACTGCATGGGCTATATTCGGCCTGGTACAAACCATAGCATACATCAGACTTCCCACAGCTGATGCATAAGGGATTCTCTTCATGGACTCACATTCTTCAGTAGTCTTCGGTGACTGCTCTTTGCACAACTTGAAGTGACTTGCTAGAGGGGTGTTGACTAGTTTTGCATCTTGCATGTTGAACCTGCTCAACACCTTCTGAATGTAGCCTTCTTGAGATAGCTTCAGAATACCATCTGCTCTATCTCTCACAATTCTCATCCCAAGAATTTGCTTTGCTGCTCCCAAGTCCTTCATGGCAAATTTCTTTGACAATTGCTTCTTCAACTTGTTAATCTCTGTCATACTTGATCCTGCAATAAGCATATCATCCACATACAACAGCAATATGATGTAACAATTGTCAAACTTCTTAAAGTAACAACAATGGTCCATGTTGCACCTAATGAACCCATTGCTACATATGAATCCATCAAACTTCTTGTACCACTGCCTGGGGGCTTGTTTCAGACCATACAAGCTTTTGTTCAATTTGCAAACAAGGTTTTATTTACGATGTTCATGAAAACCTTCTGGCTGCACCATATAAATATCCTCCTCCAAATCACCATGGAGAAAAGCCGTTTTTACATCAAGCTGTTCTAGGTGCAAGTTTTCAGCAGCAACAATACTCAACACTAATCTAATAGTAGTTAGCTTGACAACTGGAGAAAAAATTTCAGTATAATCAATACCTTCCTTCTGTTGGAAGCCCTTCACAACCAGCCTTGCCTTGTACCTCTTGCTGCCATCAAGTTCTTCTTTTAACCGAAAAATCCATTTGTTTTGCAGTGCCCTCTTGCCCTGTGGTAGTTTAGTCAGCACCCAAGTTTCATTCTTGTGCAGGGAACTCATTTCATCCTTCATTGCCAGCTCCCACTTGACTGAATCCTCTACCTGCATAGCTTCATCAAAGCTCTCTGGTTCATCTGCATCTGTCAACAACAAGTAGTACATAGCATGAGAAAATCGTTCAACTGGCCTGCGCAATCTGGTTGACCTTCTCACTTGAACCTCTGGTTGCACTATAGTATTTTCAGGATCTTCTTGAGACCTTCTCAATACATCCTCTTCTGAAATTCCCTCCAGCTCAACCTCTGCACTTTCTTGACCTGCATCTTTGGATTCCACATCAGATCTGTGCTTGTAAAGCAATCTTTCATTGAATATAACATTCCTTTGTCTAATGATTTTCCTGCCTTCATCATCCCAGAAGCGGTATCCAAAATCATCAGAACCATATCCAATGAAAAAACATTTCCTTGACTTAGGATCTAACTTGTCTCTGTCATTGGAATCAACATGCACATATGAGAGATAACCAAATACTCTTAGGTGTGAAAGAGTTACCTCCTTGCCGGTCCAAGCCTCTTCTGGTAGCTCACCATTTAGAGGAACACTGGGTCCTCTATTAATCAAATAAGCTGTTGTGCTAATAGCATCTGCCCAGAAAGTCTTCGGTAGGCCAGCATGTAGTCTCATGCTTCTAGCTCTCTCATTCAGGGTTCTGTTCATGCGTTCAGCAACCCCATTCTGCTGTGGAGTATTTGGAATTGTTTTCTGCATACGAATGCCATGTAGTGCACAGAAATCTTTAAATTCCTTGCTGCTATACTCTCCGCCATTGTCTGACCTCAAGCACTTGATCTTTACACCAGTTTGATTTTCCACTTCAGCCTTCCACTTCACAAAAGTAGAGAACACATCAGATTTATTTTTGAGAAAATAAACCCATACCTTTCGAGTGGAGTCATCAATAAAGGTGACATAATAGAGTGAACCTCCAAGGGATCGAACAGGGGCTGGTCCCCACACATCAGTGTGCACAAGTTCTAACCTTTCTTGCTTAGAACTTCTTCCAGCTTTAGAGAAGGTGACCTTTCTCTGCTTTCCCAGAATGCAGTCTTCACACAGTCCAACATCTATGGACTTTAGATCACCTAACTTCCCTTTTGCAACCATCAACTTCATCCCCTTTTCACTCATGTGCCCAAGTCTGCAGTGCCAGGTCTTGGAGTCTTCTTCTGAATTTGCCACTGCCACTAGATCTTTGTCATTTGCAGTCATATAAAGAGTCCCCATCTTGCTGCCCCGTGCTATAACCATGGCACCCTTGGTTATCTTCCAGCACCTATTGACAAAGGTAGTGACATATCCTTCATCATCAAACTGACCAATGGAGATCAGATTTCTCTTCAAGCCAGGAACATGTCTAACATCCCTCAGCTTCCATACAGTCCCGTTTGCTGTTTTCAAGTGAACATCACCCTTCCCCACAATATCTAGAGGCTCATCATCAGCAAGATAGACCTTCCCAAAATTACCAGCAACATAATTTTGTAAAGTCTCTTTGCATGAGGTAGAGTGAAAAGATGCTCCAGAATCCAAAATCCAGGATTCGATGGGACTGTTAATGCTTAAAATCAGAGCATCTTCGACTCCTTCTGCTGTGACATTAGCAGAGTCTTCTTCCTGTTTTTGCCCCTTATCCTTCCTCTTTGGAAGTCTGCAATCCTTCTTGAAGTGACCCTTCTTACCACAGTTCCAGCAACCATCGCCACAGGGTTTTGACTGATTTCTTTTCTTGGACTTAGATCTGTTCCGATTTTGTCCACGCTGATTTGCTCTTCCCCTGCCTTCAGTGTTTAGGGCAGAACCTAAAGTTTCACTAGATTCCCTCCTGCAAACATCCTCGCTAAGAATCAAATCTCGAATCTCTGTGAGTTTCAGTTTACTTGAACCTGAAGAACTACTAACAGCCGTCACAGTAGCACCCCAACTTTCCGGTAAGGAGGACAGAAGAATCAAAGCTTTAATCTCATCATCAAAATCTATTTCTACAGAACTCAACTGAGTTGTAATCACGTTGAACTCATTGATATGATCTGTGACCGAGGAACCTTCGGTCATCTTGAGATTAAACAGACGACGCATCAAATGTACCTTGTTGGAAGCAGATGGTTTCTCGTACATGTTTGATAGCGCCTTCATCAAATCTGCTGTGGTCTTCTCGTTCACAATGTTGAACGCAACGTTTCTGGCCAACGTCAAACGGACAACTCCAAGAGCTTGCCTGTCCAGAAGATCCCAGTCTTCTTTCTTCATACCTTCTGGCATCGTTCCAAGAAGCGGCTGATGCAGCTTCTTCTGATACAAGTAGTCTTCGATTTGCATCTTCCAGAAACCGAAGTCCTTGCCATCAAACTTCTCGATCTTCACCTTTCCTTCATCCGCTGCCATTGCTTCCCCTGCAAACCCTAAACCTGGGGCTCTGATACCAGTTGTTGGGATGGACAGCACTGCTGCACAGACCAGCGACAACTCTCTCACACTACCCACTCGTAGATACCAGAGAGAGATAGAAGGAGGTGGGAAGAAGAAGACAGGAACACCAGAATTTTTACGTGGTTCGGAGGCAAGAAGCCTTCCTACGTCCACGGCCACAGCAGCTTTCAATGCTTCTTCTCCAAGAAAAGATACACACTATGTCACATACAAAGAGGACAAAACCCCCCTTTATATACTAGGAGGAAAGGGCGCCACAATCGAGTCACATAAGGGCAAAAGGGGTCATGACTCTGAATCACCTCAGAACGACATTCGACTGCATGAGTCGAATCCTCCATATTTGACATTCGACTGCATAAGTCGAATCCTTCATGCTGACATTCGACTGCATTAGTCGAATCATTCACATCTGACATTCGACTACGTGAGTCGAATCATTCAGTCGACTGCTTCATTTCTGACTTCGGCTATGGCAGTCGAATGCTGAACCCGCCTGCAACACTTAGTCAAAATTTAGCTTCCGGGGGCGCTGCCCCTGGAGACCCCCGCAACCTGACCCCTTATGGAGATATGCTTCAGAGTTCAGGCTCCACATTCTAACAATCTCCCACTTGGAGTCAGAACTCCAAACAATATCAGGCACCTCCTCCTCAAGGTAGCAAAAGAGCAGCTAGCTGTGGCATCCCTCCATCTATCATTCATGGAGATCAACTGAACCGCGACCTGACCCCTTATGGAGATATGCTTCAGAGTTCGGGCTCCACATTCTAACACCGTACCAAGGGGAAGTTTGTAAAGAAAGAAATGACATCAGGACCAGCATCTGCCAAGCCGACCAACGGCAAAAAGCGTCCTTCCCACCCAACTGAGGGATCCAGCCAGGATAGGAAACCCAAGGTCTTCATCCCCAACACGCCAACAAAGAGCCACTGCAAACACTGTGACAAACCTGGTCACACCGCTGATGAGTGCTGGAGAAAAGTCGGAGCGTGTCTGCGCTGCGGAAGTCGCGAGCATCGCATCCCGAGTGCCCGATGCTGAAAGAAAATGAGAAGCACACTGCTATGCCTAAGAAACAGGGCAGGCTGCAAGCCCTGCACAATGAAGAAACCATCGGGGAAGGTGGCGTGGTAGAAGGTACCCTGCAAGTCTTTTCTTTGCCAGCATTTGTGTTATTTGATACTGGAGCTACTCATTCATTCATATCTCAACACTTTGCTGATACCCTGACTGCAAAACCTACAACCATGGGTGGTGAATTCTCTGTCACAACACCCTTGGGGGAGAAGGAGAAACTAAACCAATACTTTCCATCTGTCGATGTAATGATCAGAGACTATAACCTAAAGGCCGACCTGGTATGTATGTCCATGGAAGGGTATGATGTCATATTGGGAGCCGACTGGTTGTCCACATATGGGGCAAGCGTCGATTGTAAGAAAGGAAGGGTGACGTTTAGTGACTTTCCTAAATTAGCATTCACTGGGATTAGACATAAGAAGCGGATGTCTCTAGTCTCCGCCTTAAAATCCCATAACATGATAAGGAAAGGATGTTTTGCTTTTCTTGCGGCCGTCATAGTCGAAAAGAAGGGTTCAAAAATAGAAGACATCCACATAGTCCAGGACTACCCAGATGTATTCCCTGAAGACTTACCTGGAGTCCCCCCTGAACGTGACGTCAACTTCGCCATTGAGATGACTCCTGGAGCTGCACCGGTATCGCGTCAACCGTACCGGATGTCACCTGCCGAGCTGAAGGAATTGAAGGCGCAACTGATGGAGCTGTTAGAGAATGGGTTCATCAGACCAAGTACCTCCCCTTGGGGAGCATCTATGCTATTCGTCAAGAAGAAGGATGGGTCGATGAGACTATGCATCGACTATCGTCAGCTCAACCAATTGACCATCAAGAACAAGTACCCATTGCCTAGGATCGATGAACTATTCGACCAGATATCTGGAGCCCAATACTTCTCCAAGATCGACCTTCGATTTGGTTATCATCAAATGAGGATCAAGGATGACGATATCTTCAAAACAGATTTCAGGAGCAGGTATGGACATTACAAATTTATTTTTATGCCTTTTGGTCTAACCAATGCTCCTGCAGCCTTTATGCAACTCATGAACAACATATATCAGCCATACCTTGACAAATTTGTGGTCGTCTTCATCGACGATATCCTCATATATTCCAAGACCAAGGAAGATCATGAAGAACACTTGAGGACCACACTGCAAGTCTTACGAGACAACAAACTATATGCAAAATTAAGCAAGTGCGAGTTCTGGCTCGAAGAAGTGTCTTTCTTGGGCCATGTCATATCAAAGGACGGCATTTCTGTTGATCCCTCCAAAGTCGAAGCTGTACTCAACTGGGAGAGACCAACCAACGTCACCGAGATAAGAAGCTTCCAAGGACTGCATGGCTACTACAGGCGGTTCATCAAGGACTTCTCTAAAATTGTCGTACCACTCACGCGTCTGACACGAAAGGAGAATCCCTACTCCTGGAGTAAAGAGTGTAAGAAGAGTTTCCAAACTCTCAAAAATTGCCTTACCTCAGCACCCGTTCTCGCTCTACCAGTAGAGGGGGAGAGTTTCTCTATCTATACTGATGCCTCAGGAATTGGGCTAGGCTGTGTACTAATGCAAAAGGAGAAGGTCATCGCATATTCCTCACGGCAATTGAAGACGCATGAAGTCAACTACCCTGTGCATGACTTAGAGTTGTCTGTCGTGGTCTTCGCATTAAAAATCTGGAGGCACTATCTCTATGGTGAGCAATTCACCGTCTATTCAGATCATAAAAGTCTAAAGTACCTATTCTCCCAAAAAGAACTCAACATGAGGCAGAGAAGATGGTTAGAATATCTAAAAGACTTCGACTTCAACATCCAGTACCATCCAGGTAAGGGAAACGCCGTGGCTGATACTCTTAGTAGAAAGCCAATGGCATCTATCTCAAGTCTAGTCCTTGGCGAGATGCAATTACTTGAACAATTCGCGAGGCTAGACTTAAATATTGAACATAGGGATGATCATGTTTTGATTGCCAATCTTAAGATCCAATCCGATCTGCTGGAGGAAATCAAGAGGCAGCAGGACAATGATCCATTCTTGGTTCGTGTCAAGGAAACCTTAGCGGACAGACCGGATTTTGCCATGACTGAAGATGGAAGGTTAGTATTCCAAGGGAGAACTTGTGTCCCAGACAACGAAGCCCTAAAAAGCAAACTAATGGATGAAGCTCATCAAACTAAGTACACTATTCATCCAGGAGGTACCAAAATGTATCAAGACATGAAAAGAACATTTTGGTGGCCGAATATGAAGAGGGAGGTAGCCGAGCATGTAGCTCATTGCCTCACATGTCAACAAGTGAAGGCAGAACATATGCGCCCTGTCGGTGTACTCAGGCTACTAGATATCCTAGAATGGAAGTGGGAAAGCATTGGCATAGACTTCATCATAGGTTTACCCAGAACTCGTGGTGGACTTGACACCATATGGGTCATCGTTGACCAATTGACCAAATCTGCGCACTTCTTACCCATAAAGAGTACATGGTCTGTGGAGGTGCTAGCTGCATTATATGTCAAGGAGATCGTGCGGTTGCACGGTATTCCGTCATCTATTATCTCAGATCGAGATCCAAGGTTCACCTCTCATTTTTGGAAAGGTTTGCAAACTGCCCTTGGTACGACGCTTAATTTTAGTACTACCTTTCACCTGCAGACTGATAGGCAAACTGAGAGGACAAATCAAATTGTAGAAGACATGTTAAGAGCCTGCATTATAGATTTCAAGGGTCATTGGAATGAACACATACCCTTGATTGAGTTCGCCTATAACAACAGTTACCAAGCGAGTATTAAAATGGCACCATTTGAAGCACTTTATGGCAGGAATTGTAGATCTCCTGTGTGCTGGAATGAAGTGGGAGAACAACAATGGTTAGGACCTGACATGGTACAGAGTACAACCCGGGATATACATATGATACGAGATCGACTCAAGATTGCTCAGTCTAGACAGAAGAGCTATGTTGATAAGAGAAGACGGGATCTGGAATTTCAAATAGGAGATCATGCGCTATTGAAGGTATCTCCTACCCGTGCTATTCAAAGATTCAGAGTGACAGGAAAACTTAGTCCAAGATTCATTGGTCCTTTCGAAGTACTTGAAAGGATTGGTGAAGTTGCTTACAGAGTGGCCTTGCCGCCAAATTTGGCAAGTGTGCACAATGTCTTCCATGTCTTCATGCTTAGAAAGTACGTGTACGATCCTACACATGTCATTCGCCATGATGATTTGGTGTTAAACAAGGACATGACGTACGAAGAGAAGCCAGTCAAGATATTGGACCAGAAGGTACAACAACTCAGAAATCGTCCCATTCACGTGGTGAAGGTCTTATGGAATAACCGCGGAGTGGAAGAAGCCACATGGGAACCAGAAGAAATTATCAGACACAACTACCCTGATCTATTTGGTAAGCCATTCTCTCTTGTAAGGTCATATGAATTTGGGGACCAAATTCTTTTAAGATGGGGAGGATGTAGCAACATAAATTTTTGCAAAAAAAAATAAAATTTTAATTAAAGAATTAAAACCTAGCTAAATGGATATTTAAATGAAAAGAGCATTAAATAAAAACCATTAAATGGAAAAGAGTAATGGGCTTTGCTTAATGGATCCTCTAGAATTTATTGGGTAAAAAATATGAATTTACAAAAGGAGAATAATAAGAAAATACCCTAAATTCTGAGTTTAATTATATCCTAATTGGAAAGGGGTTATTAAAGTAATAAAAGTGGCGATTAGAGTTGGAATTAGATTCCTAAACCTACCTCATATAGTCTAGCACGAATTTACATACTATCCTAACCCAATTAGAGATTGGAAAGCAAGAGAGGAAAGGTGGAGTTAGGAAATCTCGTAATTAAGAGGAATTTGAGTAGTAGTAGGAATATGAACTTGTATTTATATAAATAGACCTCTTAAACCCTCATGGCCGGCCCTAGCTCGTGCAAAGGGGTTCTAGGACGTGGAGAAGAGGCCAAGGAGGAGGAGAAATCGAGGAGAGGAAGATCCATCAAGCTTCTTCCTTCGTTCTTGGAGTTCTAAGCCCTAGAAGATAAATCGAGTCAAAAGTAGGCATTCTCACGAGCAAAATTAAATTAAACTCATCTGTGGGTAGTTCCAATCACCAGGAACAAAAACCCTCTTGTTTCATAATTTTCCATCGAGCCAATCTTTTGTTCTTGATTTTAGAAGATCTGCAAACATGATAACCCCGAAACATCATGTTTAATTCTAAACTGTATTTTATACTTGATCCCATGCTACGAAATTTTTACTGGTGATACTTCATGTTGTTAGGGATCTTTTGCCCCTGAAAGCCCTAATTTTTGTTGAGAATGTTGCTCGAATTAAATCAATCTTGCTCTCTGTATCATGTTCTATGTTACTCATTATTGTTCATGATCAAACAATGTTCAATACATACTCTCTCTCTAATTCCTATTTATTGGAAGTACTCTCGCATGTCTAGTTTCATTTGACACTGGTTTCATGATTTTTCATCATGGATATAATTAGTTATGATTTTCTGAATGACCCTGTATCAAAATCTGATATTCCTGGACCGCAATCCAAGACAGAGCAGAACTCTGTCAGACTCAGTCCACGGACCTGAGAACGCGACGGCCCGACAGGTCGCGTTCTAAAGCCCGTCGTGACGCCTCTGCTTGTCGCGTTCTGAATGCGACAGTACCCTACGTCGCGTTCTGGCCTTCTGTTCTGGTAGCCCTATCGCGACCCGTACAGGACCCTATCGCGTTCCATCAAGACCCTGTCACGACCCTTACATGAGTACGTCGCGTTCACAGGATTTTTGATAGTCACATACGCAGTAAGAACACCTGTTCTAAAACGGAGCTATATTGAATGCTTTAAAATACATATTCACGACTTCTTTTCTATCCATGATGTCTCTTACACATGCACACACATGAACCATCCATATATGGCTGAAATCTGGCATCAAATGTCTCATAATGTATCTGGTAATTTATTGCAATAAAGTATATTAATTGCCCTATTTTAAAGGACTTGTATTCGTTTCTTGCGTTGTTTATATACCGATATCGACGCTCCACTGTTCTAAAATTCCTCTAGAACGCCGAGCACCTGTTTTATATACACACTTTACTTGGCTTGTGGTGAACTCTCCGTCAGATATTCCTTTCGCCGGACTAGTGAACCCTTGCACAAGGCCTCCGTAAGTCTCCTCTGATCATAGATTCCCACATGGTCGACGAGCCGGTTGTACCCTAACGCCCATTACACCTTTAGGGATCGATACGATCCAAACGGCTATTAGAACTTCGCTCGTACCTTGAATCACACCGGACCTCTGGACCTGTGCTTAACATGGCCAGTGGTAGGGTCGTGAGTTCCACCTGACTGCCAACACCAAGTGTGCGTGTTGTGCAACTGTTACTATCGCCTGTTTACCTGTCGCATTACGTGCAACATCCACTAGCTCTCATCTGTACTCTACTCACTCGTCTATTCACGTTCACTCTACTTTCTCATCTATTCATCTAGTGCTCTTATCTACTTCTTGGTACTCTATATTGGCCATTGACTGATTGTCTAAAGATAAACAATATAACTAATGCTTGGCAATATATAAAGGGCCCGATATGGTCTTGGGATATGCGCCCGAAAGTGCTAGTGCCCATAGGAGTGAAATGATCAGAGTGTTTGACATTACACTCAAGTGCTCTCTATCTCGACTATCTATATGACAATCAAAACACAAAACGTGCTATACTCTCTCAATGTCTAGAATGACAAACAAGTGCTATACTCGTCGTGCTATTATTATACTTGTGCTAGTTGTGCTATGGCCATCCTACTATTCGTGCTATACTCGATACTTGTGCTATTTTGGAAACTATACTCGATCTCATGCTATTGTGCTATCTCTTGCTATATTTTGACTCTCTTGTACCTTCTATCTTTAGATACTCTGCCATTAAATGCGTTAATTATTTTAAGCCTGCTTGAGCCTGAGATTTAAGTCCTACTGGGCATTATCGTTCACCCTACGTTATTTGATATTGTGCTCTCAGGTGAGACCGAGGATGACACATACACTCACGAGGAAGGGAATGATCAAGAGTGAAGCCAGGAGTACCCTCGAGTCATTATGTTATCTTAGAGTTGCAGTTAGTTATTTCCATTTATTGCAATGTAATTGGGCCCTATAGAATGGCTCTGATAGTAGTGGTTGTAACTAGACATTTGAAAAGTTATTAACGAGAAAGATTTGCTTTAGTAATATTCAATGTGCAATGGTTTGATGTTTAGTACTCGCTCTATACCTTTTCTTGCAACTGCCTCACGCTCCGATATTCCACGTCGGGGCGTGACAGTTTTATTTTGTTTTCTTTAAAAAGGAAGAACTTACCTAGGTTTGGGGGTCCAAAATTAGAAACACTAATCTGATTGGCCTCCAGTTTGTTCCAGCATGGTCGAGGCGATGAGTGTGACTTGTGCAAACCGAAGGAGTTCAATTCGGACTCTCGGTATGAGCTCAACGCTCTAATTAATATTAAGCAAGTTAGTTTAGTTTAAAAATGAAGAAGTTAGGTTTTGGGGTCCAAAATTAGAAATACTAATCCGATTGGCCTCCAGTTTGTTCCAGCACGGTCGGGGCGATTAGTTTGACTTGTTAAAACTGACGGAGTTCAATTCGGACTCCCGATTTGAGCTTGATGCTCAAATTCACATTAAGCAAGTTAGTTTAGTTTAAAAATAAAGAACTTAGGTTTGGGGGTCCAAAACTAGAAATTCTAATCTGATTGACCTCTGATTTTTTCCAATACGGCCAAGGCGATGGTTGTGACTTGTGAAAACTGACGGAGTTCAATTCAGACTCTCGGTTTGAGCTCGACGCTCAAATTCACATTAAGCTAGTTAATTTAGTTTAAAAGTGAGTGAATAAAATCTAAAAATTTGAATAATTTATTGCTTATAGTAGTATTTAAATTTAACTTATCTATTGCCGGTTCCTTCATCAGGTGGCTTGGGAGGAGACGAGGACGAGCATGTGGACGAGGACGAGGATTCATGATTTTCATTTCATAGTTATGTATTATTGTGGACATTTTCATTATTGTTATGGATATTTTTATTATTATTGTGGACAATTATTATTGTTGTGGATGTTTATTATTGTGTTATTGTTGTGGACATTTTATAGTTTTTATTTACATTGGTTATTTTCTTATATACATATATTTAAAAAAATTAAAAATATAGAGACCGATTAGTGACCGAAATTATTCGGTCACTATTTCGGTCACTAAAATAGTGACCGATTTGTGACCTAAAAACATCAGTCGCTATCAGCGATCGACGACCTAAGTCACTAGTCGGTCCCACTTTTTGTGACCGAATGCCTTCGGTCGCAGATAGCGACTGACGAGTTCGGTTACTAATGTAGTCACTAAATTAGTGACCGTCATAGTGACTGAATGTGCTCAGTCACTATTCATTGACTATTTTAGTGATCGAAATAGTGACTGAAGTTTTCAGTCGCTGATGAAGACTATCATCGACCATAAATATTCGGTCACTAACAGTGATCGATTAGTGACTGACAGTTTGCGGTCAAAGAATTGTGACCAAAAATTCTTCACTTACAATTTCGGTTTCTATTCGGTCACTATTCGGTCTCTGGATCATTTAGTGACCGAATAGAGACCAAATTTTCGATCTTTAAATGTGATTTTTCTTGTAGTGCCAGCTAGTCCTGTTTCCAGTGCCTCACTTTAGGGAGCTCGGGCCGAAGTCCCTAAGGGTGTCAGGCTTGGGCCTGTAGCTGTGTGGTCTGTAGGAGTGGTGTTGGTTTGTCTCCACAGTTTTTGACCTTGTTGAGGTGGAGCGGAAGCTAGACCTTTCATCCGTGGTTGCGTGGCTGAGAGGTAGACTTGTGTTGTTTGTCTGGTTCTGTAGCTAGTGTCGCGAACATATTCTTGTGACTCGTATGCGGCGTGCCCTTCCTTAGCTTGTGCACGCATACATGGTTTGTCATTTATTTATTTACAGCTGTAGTATCATGCATAGACGATGATATATTTTAATGGCTTATGAACTTTGCTTACTTGAATTGTTGTACATTGTTTACTCGACTTTTGGGGAGTTGCCCTACTGAGCCAGTGACTTGTGAGGCTCACCCCTTCTTCATTCAGGTGAAGGAGAGCAGGAGGGTTCCCGTCCCTCTTCTAGTTCCGGTCAGCACCGTAGTGGAGTCGGGCCTTCGCTACCAGTAGAGTAATACTTCTACTTGTTGTGCCTTGGGGGTTTGTCCCAGGCCATTGTACTTTGTACTATGATTTTGGTATGGAAGTGAATATGTACATTTCTTATGGATATGTGTGAGAAATGGAAGCTTATATGTGTTCAACGTGTTCTTTTATATTTCCACGGACATGTGTATATGATATCCCTTGCAAGGCTACGACTTGTTCGCAGGAGACGGAGTCGTGTCGGGCACATTATTGGGTTAACAGGCCTGAACGGCGAGGACTATCACAAAGTGAACTTCGGATATGACGATTTGAACATGATCAGTCAAAGTAAGATCTTTGTGTTTTACTTCACATATGATGAAGCTAACTTCAGATATGGCGAAGTAAACATCAAATAAAATGAAGTGAATTTTGGACATGACGAAGTGATCTTTGTATATCATGGTTTCAACATGATTAGTTGAAGTAGGATCTTTATGTTTTTACTTCACATATGACGAAGCTAACTTCATATGTGACGAAATATACTTCGGATATGACGAAGTAAACTTCGAATATCATGATTCTAACATAATCAATTGAAGTAAGATCTTCGTGTTTTGCTTCGTATATGACGAAATGAACTTCGGATATGACGAAGTGAACTTCGTATATTTCTTTAGCAAACAAAGTTATACTTAGAATTTCTAAGAGATGATTTGTATACCTGAGCATGCTTTAGGGATTCTATTTATGATATGAGGGACATATTGTTTTGTTTATAAGTAGATAAATGTTTATTTTGTCATCTTCAAAACTATTGTATATTATAGATTAAATCTTTAAATATGCAATGTATCTATTTGAACAGAGGTTCAATAGATAAATATTCGGCTTGGCTTGTGTGTTTGCTGAGTTTGGTGGTCCGGCACCTATTCTGGAATGCCTCTCTAGTCGGAAACCCCAAGTTTATTGTGATCTAGGCACGTTGTGCTCGGAGCGTGTCCTGGTATTGTGTGTACCATAGAGGTCTGTGTCGTCTTCCTAGACACCCTCACTCCTGTGTTTGAGTTTTACATTCGGATGAGGGAAAGACGGTAGTGAGGCAGCGACTTGTGTGTTGTGGGTGTACTCGGTCGCTTGTAGCGCTCTCCTTGTTGGGGGTACGGACATCAGTAGACGTACTGGGCCCCAGCTAATCATGTGTTTCCAGTGCTTCACTTTAGAGAGGTCAGGCTAGAGTCTTTAAAGGTGCCAAACATAGGCCAGTAGCATTGTGGTCTGCAGGTGTGGTGTTGGTTGGTCTCCACAGTTCTTTGGCTTTATTGTGTTGTGGTTGTGGAGCAGCAGTTGGACCTTTCATTCTGGACTGCGAGACTGAGAGGTAATTCTTATGTTGTGTTGTCCAGGTTGGATACTGGCATCATGAACTAGTAGTCTGTTCCCACGTGGTGGTGGCGTTCGTTCCGACTCGAGCTTTCCAGTGGTTGTGGTTGTGAGTGTTGACTCTCTAGTTGTGGTTCTGTCATGGTACCTTGTGGTTTCAGGTGCCAGTACCCTGTGTGGGTAGTTGGTTGTTATGGCACACTGTGTATTAGCCTTTTTAGGTATTGAGGTGAACCGGTGTTCTGTGGAGGTCATGTTATGTGACCTTCCATGTGTTGTGTTGTTACCGTTCGTGTGGGTAGTCCTCCGTCGTGCTAGTTGTTACCGTGGATTGTGTGGTGGACTGATTCCTTGTGGTTAGTTCTGTTATTGTCTGTTAGTGGTTGGCCTTCATGACTCGTGGCGTCGTGGTTTTAGTTGCTATGGTGGTGACTGATGTTTCTACACTAGTCCTGTTGTTTCCTTTATTTTTATGAATTATGTTAGCTAGTGTGTTTATGGTTTAATGTAGTTTATTTATGTTTAATGCAAGTGTGTTGTAGTTTGTTAGCAGTGTTGCTAGTGAGACCCTTGGAGGTTGAGGTCTCGATTCCTTCCTTTAGTTACTGGTTTGTTGTTATTTTTGGGAGGTCCCTGCTGAGCCTGTGACTTTTCAAGATTCACTCCCTTACACTTCAGATATTATTTTAGTTAATTATCAAACACCTCTTAACTTATATCTTATATATATATTAATTTTTTTAAAATTTCATATTTAAAAAATAGATGAAGAATTAGATTTAGATATTTTAAATAAATGTTATTAATCGCCACCTAAACCCATTAAGGGCTCTGCCTGTCGCGAGAATTGATCCATGAGCGTATCTGGTCAAGCATCAGCATTCAGACCATGAGATGGCCTCGAGTCCTACTCTGGTTCCAATTGCGGAGCAGCGAATGCATAGAAGACAATCATATTAGAAGTTGAAAAAAGCCCAAGATTGTAATAGCGATGGTTTGAAGAACAGGTCCTGAACAAGGTCCAAAATTATATAACAGAGCTTGTTGGAATAAATAATAGTTCCTTAATTTATAAAAAAAAATCTCATATTTCAGCTATAATTGCCTTCGTCATATCTCCACCTAGAAAATCACTTAATAAACTCATTACACATATCACGGACTCACCATAGCCCTTTGATATCAAGTTTTATCCAATCTTTTTCTCAAGAGAAATTTTACAAGAGATAATATTAATTATATAAGAAAGTCATCATGTTCCTCTGAAAGAGAGAGAAAGAAAGATTTTGTCAGATATTTTCAATCAATTTTTTTTTCTTGCAATCAAGGTCATTATTATTGCAAGAGTAAGCTTATATCTTTCTTCTCCCAAATTCATCACTTTTGGTGTTATTATCTTAAATTTTCATTGAGATCATTTCAAGCATCAGGGCAGCAAACCAACACTCTGTACTCCACCAAGGGCTAGTAATAATTAAAGACAGTAAATGCATAAATAAAGGGTTGCATAGATGATTGTCAAGTTACCCAGCTCCCAAATCTCTCAATCTTCCCAACTTTACCAAGCTCTCTGACAGCTCTGAGGGCTCCTCTGTCCATTCCATCTCACCCTCAGCCACTTGATCACAAAATCTTAAAAATCCCCCATTTTATCTACCCATCTGCCAGAACCGACTATTGACTCATCCATCCATCTTCTATTTTAGTTTGGAAAATATTTATTGTATATTAAAAACTATATATTGAGTAGACACATTTTATAAAAATGTGCTATCTCAACTCTTAAAATTGACAAAATAAAAATAGAGTAATATTAAATATCCCACGTTCCTTAACGGACACACCCTCCTCATTTAATGCACAACTTTTGATATTCAATTGTTCCTTCTCAGTTAATTTTCCATAAGACGATTTCAAGCGTCAAGCAATATATATATATATATATATATATATATATATATATATATATATATATATATCCATACAACGTGGACCCGGTCAACAAGTATGCAACGAATATTAGAAAACGGGAAAGACTAAATTAATGGATCATTAAGAGGAAAGAGAAGAGGACAATGAATTAAGGTGGGGCAGAAGCTGGTAGATGGAGGCCTACGATCAGGAAGGAAGAGAATAAGTAACGAGCATTTGCGAACTTTTCTTTGGTGGGAATCATCACTTAATTTAGTCAAGAGAAATACTCAATACATGCCACTTGAGGTGGCAATGTACACCACCAAGTGATTGAATATTCAATCATATTAATGTAATAGATATCTAATTTTACGTCCCGACGTAGAATATCGAAACATAAGGTAGTTGCAAGTAAGCGACTATAGAGCGTATAATAGACATCAAATTATTAGACAATTGAATAACAATAAATCAAATATATTTTATTGATAATTCAACTAATGTCTATTACAACTAGTCATCCACGGCCATTACTTAGGGCTCAATTGACATCATTACATGAAAGAAAAATAAAATATTAAACTAAGACTTCTAATATAACGTTAATATGCCATGGCACTCTTGCATCACTCCTAGTCATCCCCTTCCTCGTGAGTGTAGGTATCCTCCTTAGTCTCACCTGAGAACACATATCAAATAACGCAGGGTGAGCGATAACACCTAGTAAGACTTAAATCTCATAGTTAGACATGTTTTAAGTGATTAATTTATTAAGAAGTAGAGTAGCTAATGATAGAACAAAGCAGGTAATGTCGAGAGAGTAATAGCATAATAGCATGATTCAAATAGCACAAGTTCCAAGTATAGCATAGAGAGTATGATGGCCATAGCACAACATAGTACATGATAGCACATAGCACAATGAGTTGAGTAAAGTATAGCATTTTGATTGTCATTAGATAGTCGAGATAGATAGCACTTGAGTGTAATGCCAAACACTCTGGTCAATTAACTCTCGCAGGCACTAGCACTTTTGGATGCACCTCCCAAGAATAGATCGGGCACTTTTATATTGCCAACCATTAGTCATGTTTAATATCTTTAGACAATCAGTTAAATGGCTATAGAGAGTACCAAGAATAGATGAGAATAATTGAAGAATAGACAATAGTATAGAAAGAACGTGAATAGATGAGCAAATAGAGTATAGACGAGAACTAAGGTTCATATGCGTAAAACGACATTAAAACAAGTGATAGTAACGGTTGCACAACACGCACAGTTATGTGCTGGCGGTCTTGTAGAATCACTAACCATCCGCTGGTAGTGCTATGAACACCGTCCAAAAGTTCAGTGTGACCTCAAGGAGAGAAAGAACTCTAAGGCCGTTGGATCATGCTAATCCCTAGGGGTAAATAGGTATTGATGGTACAATTAGCTCGTTGGTCATGGATGTAGGTCGTAGCTAAGGAATCCTACAGAGGCCTTGAACAAGGATTACCTGGTCCAAATAGGAGTCTTCCTAAACGGAGTCCATCTAAGTCAAGAAAAATGTGTGTAGAAAATATTTGCCCACCTTTTCTTGAGTGCTCAAAGGTAGAGGACCATTGATAATGCATCTGTTACTTCTAACATAGGTCGGCTCCTGCCGAGGTGACCGCTGAGGCGCTTCTCGCCAGAATGAGCCGAGACGACCAAGCCGATAAATCCCTTTTGAGGCGCGCTTGGCCGACATGTGACGCTGCTCCCGAGCTCACGACCTGACCTGCAAAGCCCGTTCGAGTGGGCTCGGCGGGGATACACTCTGACGCTCAAGTCAGTTGCTAGCCGAGCAGAATGGCCTAGCGTGGGGGGAGAATAGCGTACCTTGGCCAGTGGAATGTCTACCCTTTATATAATGTTAGGACACGTATGTGTGAGCTGGACGAGCCGTTAATCTTGCTGGGAGTTATCGAGATTCCCGTCGGATTGGGCGTCATTACTTCCCTGTCAAACCGCGATCATCGTGGCTGCCACCTGTAGACCTGATCGCCGAGATCGTGGTCTTAATGGCCGTGATTTACGGTTCCGCAATTCTCGGTTATTACCTCATTCGTCCATTGACCCGTGAGGGCTGTGACAGGGCACGCGAGGACGCCGAGCTCTAGGTCGGCGTGGCCCGAGCTTTGATAACTCGAGGTGCTCAATCGGAGAAAAGCTCTTATTTGAGGGTGTTACAAGACTGCTCGGGCCGAGCTGTAAAGAGGTCCGAGATGCATAAAGAGCATCGCTGATATCATGTGGATAAGATGTCGGCCAGCGGCCTTAACGACGTCGACTGATCCGAGGTCCCATCCGACCTGATGGGAACACCTCGATTAGTTCGGATATCTTGTACCTTCATCAGTCTCATGGACTCTTCCGAAAGTTCTGGTAACAAGGTCGGCCTCATCCAAGTTCGAGGCCGAGCCGAGAGGAACTGGAGGCGAGCCTGTCGGGTGGCTAATACTTGATGTGGAACATCAGACTCTTCCTTCAGATGTGGTCGGCTATCTTCAGGGATAGCCGACCTGCTCGGAAACCTCCGTATCACTGGCCCCCTAGGTTCACGTCGGACCATGCACGTGGGACGAGGTGAAGCTAAATCTTCGACGGTGGTCGGTCGTTTTTGGCGCTAGCTGACCTGCTCTGAAACCACAGTATCACCCTTGGTCTACGTCGGGCCACGAACGCGGGCCGAGGTGAAGCTAGATTTCTTTGCTGGAAGCATGTGCCTTGCCACGTGGCTTGGCTGACACACGTGGCCTGTCGGGACGTCACGTCTCCCTGTGGTCAGAAGCCGCCCTGACGTGAGGGCGTGTCATGGCCTTGTCAGAGCCTCCGATCATCGCATCGCCTGATAGGGTGTCGCACGTTGCTCCGTAGGCCGTGCCGTCATACTTTCGCTACCTCGTCTCCCGAACGCCATCATGGCACACCTCACTGTCTGCGCTGATCAGAATCCAAGGGGTCAGTTCCACGGCCAATCTGGTGGTTACACATGGGCAGATCTTCATCATTTGTCTTGGGAGTTGGCTTTCTACCATTGGATTCGATTGACCCCAAGTTCTATAAATACTGGGGTCTGCTGCCGAACGATCGCCCTTGTTCTCGCGCGCGAGCATCTACCATACGACCTACCGACGTGCCAATGACAGGCGCTCCGACGTCCCTCGCCTGAGCTTCAACCATTCCTGATCTCCGCTTGCTTCCTTTAGAGGTAAGCATGTCTTCGAGTTCTGCATCTTCTTCCTCTGGTCCTCGTCTCCGCGTGGGCTCGTCGTCTAGGGGTTCTCCTTCCGAGAACTCTTCTCACTCAGTAGGGGTGGTTTCCTCTGATGGAACGTCCCACTCTCCTCGGCCTGACGGCCAGCCGTCAGACCATTCTGATGACTACTTCATTGTTGATCGTGGGACTTACGTTCCCAAAGAGCCTTCCTCTCATACTTCTGGAGCTCGTCGATAGGCTGACAATGTCGCCGATGCTCAGTGCGAAACTAGCGATGAGACCCTCGCGTGGATGAAAACTCACCCCGGACTAGAGTTTCCGGAGGGTTACTCCATGTATCGCTCAAGTCAGCTCTGTGCTCACTACGTAGCAAAGGGTGGAGTCTGTATTTATGTTGAGGCCGTCCGAGCCGGCTTCCGCCTCCCATTGCATCCTTTCATCATTTTCCTCCTCTTCAAGTTGGGAGTCGCTCCATCGCAACTGACCCCTAATTCATGGAGGTCGGTTGTCGGCTTCCTGGCGGTCTGTGCTATGGCTAGGGTCCTTCCGACCACACGCCTCTTCTTTTATTGCTTCTCGGTCAAAGCTTTCGGGGATTGGCTGTATTTAGCAGCCCAGTCCGGACGACAAATCCTCGGTCGAATGCCTTCTTCTATTCACAACTGGAAGAGGCAGTTTGTTTTTGTTCATAGCCCGACAGGGTGGCCATTTCCGACCACCTGGACGGCAGTGAATGTTCACCAAAAAGCTTTCCGAGCTCCAAACCTCATCGAATCCGAGCTCGCGGAGTTTGACTCTTTACAGGTGC
The DNA here is from genome assembly GCA_014218235.1 of Colocasia esculenta. Classification (NCBI taxonomy): domain Eukaryota; kingdom Viridiplantae; phylum Streptophyta; class Magnoliopsida; order Alismatales; family Araceae; genus Colocasia; species Colocasia esculenta. The sequence goes on from CM024755.1 coordinate 45,992,826, forward strand.
TGGATCCCCCCGACCTGTTTCGGCTCGACGGGTTGTTCAAATTGATTGTCAAGGCCGAAAAAGGTCATTTCCTTTCCGATGTTATCTTTTGTGATTTGTGAGTAACGGCTAACCAACTGCTGCTTCTCACAGTGATGGTCGACAAGGGCAAGTCGTCGGCTGCTCCCGACATTGGCCAAAGGCGCAATACCTCACTCGTCGACCGAGCAACGGAAAGATTTGCGGGGCGTGGTAAAAAGAGCGCCACGAGGCCATCGAAGCGTCCGAGGGAGGAAACCAAGGATGCGGGTCAGGGGACAAAACGTCGGTCGTCAGATCTTCATCTGACGTCATCTCAAGGATGAGACGAGCTGCCGGAGCAACCGACCGCAGACCAGCATGTTGCGAGCCCTCAGCCATCATCGGTGCGCACGGAGGAGCTCTCTGCTACTGAATGGGCTCGTCGGGCGACCCGGGCGAGAACATTGGCCCAGTCCTCAGCCAAGCGAGCCAACGAGATTGTGGAGGAATTCTACGGTTCAGTGCAGACTCAATTGGGCATGGTCGGGGCCTTGTTCAAGAAAGTCGAGAAGTCTCAGGCGGCGGCCAACCAGCAAGTCCTTGAGGCCACGAACAAGGCAAAAGAGGCCGAGAAGAGGGCTACGACTGTCGAGAAGCTCCTAGACGCGGAGCGGCTGAGGGCGAAGAGAGCCGAGGAGAATGCCGATCGGATGACCAAGGCGGTCGAGGACCTCAAAGAGAGTCTTCGTACAAAGGAAGAGTTGCTGGAGGCCACCAGGGCTCAGAACTCGAGACTGGCCGAGGAGGAGCGCGAAAGGGTTATCGCAGAATACTGCAACTCCGAAAAGTTGAATGAAGAGGTTGACAAGCTCTTCATGGCTGGTTATGACCACTGCATCAAGGACATCCGAAAACTGCAACCTGAATATGATTTGTCAGGTCTGGAAGATGCCGAGGATGAGGACGTAGGTCAGGCTCAAGACCGAGCTGAAGTCGCCGACGAGGCACAGACTGTTGTGACTGAGACGATTCCCGGCGATGAGGTGATCATTGCTTCCGATCAGGCCGCTACTACCGAGGCTCACGTCGCTGCGTCTGACGACGTTGTAGTTGATTGAATGCCTTGCGTTTGTATGTGGTAGTTCACCTCACAATGTATTTTCTTGTTAGTAGAAATTGAAACGCTTGCCTCTTTCGTTACTGCTTGGTTTGTCATTGCCTGGTCTGAACCATGCTTTTTTGAATGTCATACGTTTGGCTATTTGGGTCCAGCTTGGGGCTTAGACTCAACGAATTTCTTGAGATCAGAGCTCGATTAACAGATAATCTGATGTTTGACCACGTCTGCACATCGTAGCGACCTCACGAATAAAGGGTTGTCCTCGTTTTAGGGCTTGTGGTTGAGTCGAGTGTCGAAGCGACCTCGCTGGAAGCTCGGAGTGCCAAAACAACCTCGTGCAAGAGCTCAGATAAGACGAGTGCCGAAGTGACCTCGCACAAGAGCTACGATGTACATGCATGCCAAAGCGACCACGTGTTCGGGAGCTCGGAGTGCCGAAGCGACCTCGCACAAGAGCTACGATGTATACGTGTGCCGAAGCGACTACGTGTGGGGAGCTCGGAGTGCCGAAGCGACCTCGCACATGAGCTACGATGTATACGTGTGCCGAAGCGACCACGCCTTCAAACTGATGTCGTCTTCTAGGTTTGTCATGATCAATTGGGATTAATGGTAATCTTGACGATAAAGCTAGTCGTCTCCCTTGTCGCCCTTCATAACCGAGGGTATTAAGCGTGTGATCGCGGCCTGCTGTTCGGAGGGCTCAGGCTTCCCGATCTTGAGATAGCTGCAAGATCGCTTTGAACTCTAAAACTCGTCGGCCACCAAGCCGACCTTAAATGATTCTTTGAAGGGCTTCATGATATTTGAGCTTAGCTGGGGCAAACTATGTGCCCACGAGATATCATACGAATATTTTGCGCTCGACCTTGTGTGCGGGGGCCTATGATCTAGTTTCGTTGAAGTCATCAAGGTTGGCCGACCTATTACCACGTTGGGGCTTGCTTTATCCCTTGGTCGGCCCCCGAACCGACCATGGAGGTGGGCTAAACATTCGAACTCGGTTGAGACCGAATAGGTGCTCATGAGATGTCAAGTGAAGGCGACGCTTAATTTCAACTTCTCAATCACGGCGAAATTATGGGAAGGGGGTTTAGTTGACTGATAACGATATTCGAGGGTGAGTTTGACGTGTACCTTAGCTTTGTCCGAGGGTTCTTTGCGATTTGATATCCTGTCCTCACAGGCGAGTTCATGTAAGTGACCGTAAGAATATCCCAAGTTGGCGACAAAAGTGGCCCGAGCCTTCTTTTAACCCATTACTAGAGCATGTCATGATCTTTGGTTGGCCCCCGGGTCGACCAGTCGATTGTTTTGGTCGGCTGCCTTGCCGATTGCGGTAAATGCTCCCAGTGCTATTCCGTTGTCTACACTCGATGGAGTTCAGCTGAGAATAGCAGAGGGGAAACTGTACTGACCTTTTGTAACGTTTCCCACAGAGGGCGCCAATGTTACTGCTATAGTAACATAGGTCGGCTCCTGCCGAGGTGACCGCTGAGGCGCTTCTCGCCAGACTGAGCCGAGACAACCAAGTCGATGAATCCCTTTTGAGGTGAGCTTGGCCGACGTGTGACACTGCTCCCGAGCTCATGACCTGACCTACAAAGCCCGCCGAGTGGGCTCGGTGGGGAGACACTCCGGCGCTCAAGTCAGTTGCTAGCCGAGTAGAATGACCTAGCGTGGGGGGAGAATAGCGTACCTTGGCCAGTGGAATGTCTACCCTTTATATAATGTTAGGACACGTACGTGTGAGCTGGACGAGCCGTCAATCTCACTGAGAGTTACCGAGATTCCCGCCGGATTGGGTGTCGTTACTTCCCTGTCATATCGCGATGATTGTGGCTGCCACCTGTAGACCTGATCGCCGATATCGTGGTCATAATTGCCGTAATTTACGATTCCGCAATTCTCGGTTGTTACCTCATTTGTCCGTTGACCTCGTGAGGGCTGTGATGGGGCACGCAAGGATGCCGAGCTCTAGGTCGGCGTCACGAGCTTTGATAACCCGAGGTGCTCAATCGGAGAAAAGCTCTTATTTGAGGGTGTTACAAGACTTCTCGGGCCGAGCTGTAAAGAGATCTGAGACGCATAAAGAGCATCACTGATATCATGTAGAAAAGATGTCGGCCAGCAGCCTTAACGTGGTCGACTGATCCGAGGTCCCATCTGACCTAATGGGAACACCTCGATTAGTTCGGATATCTTGTACCTTCGTTAGTCTCGTGGACTCTTCCAAAAGTTCTGGTAACAAGGTCGGCCTCATCCGAGTTCAAGGCCGAGCTGAGAGGAACTGGTGGCGAGCCTGTCGGGCGGCTAATACTTGATGTGGAATGTCGGACTCTTCCTTCAGATGTGGTCGGCTGTCTTCAGGGATAGCCGACCTCCTCGGAAACCTCCGTATCAGTATCCAAAACATGAGAGAAACGAAGACAAGTCTATTATTATTAAAAAAATAGGGTAATGATGTACAATTATTGAAGTAAATTACCAGATGTATTATGGAATATCTGAATACGATGGCAAGTCATATTGGATGGTTTCTACTGTGTGCATCTAATAGAGAAATTATAGATATGAGAGAATCAAGTGTTGATTTGTCGGTTGTCTTTAGGGATAGCCGACCTGCTCGGAAACCTCCGTATCAGTATCCAAAACATGAGAGAAGCGAAGACAAGTCTATTATTATTAAAAAATAGGGTAATGATGTACAATTATTGAAGTAAATTACCATATGTATTATGGAATATCTTAATACCATGGCAAGTCATATTGGATGGTTTCTAGTGTGTGCATCTAATAGAGAAATTATAGATATGAGAGAATCAAGTGTTGACTTTTAATATAATCAATACATGTTCATGATTAAATATCATCTTTTACTATGTTTCAGACTAAACATGAAGTATATGTTGCCCAGCTAGCTAGCCCAGAGGGGGGGTGAATGGGTTATTAAAAATTTGATCTTTGATTAATACCTGTTCACTAAAAGGATTACACAACAACTTAAACGAAGGTTAGAGTTAGAGGAAATGAGACAGCAAACACACAAAAAACACAACCACAAGACACAAGGATTTTTATCCTAGTTCGGAACTCCTCTCCACAGGAGACCTACGTCCAGTCCCTGAGCAATACCTCAGGATTTCACTATCAAGGGTACTATCCCCCCTCACGAATCCTTACACCCAGCCTCAACTGGTCTTCCTTCAACCTGAAGGGAAAAACAACCACCCTGGATACCACCAGGTCTTCCTTCACCCAGAAGAGAACACAACCAATAAAAAGAAGTATAAGAACAAGCTTCAGGAACTAGCTTAATCAGCTACAATCTGAAGCAAACAAGCCTCGAGAGAGAAGGAATTTTAACACTGGTTTCTCTCCAAAGACTACACTGGCTCTCACAGGAATTTCTTCTTGAACACTGAGAGCTAAAGAGCTAAGATGGATTGGAATGGAGTGCTTCGCTCTTGTTTTGAATCACAGAAGACTTGAAGGATTGGCGATGCTTTCTTTCAGAATAATATTCTTCAAAAGTATGTTATTTTCCTTCTCAGTCTTGAGTCTTGTATTTAAGCTTCTTCTTGAAATTTGAATGTTAAAGATCCGTTGTCTCTCATCCTGGTGTACGTTAAACAGGTCTGCAAGGAAACTTCTGATCTTCAGTCTTTTATCCTTTAGTACACGCCACAAAAACATTTTAATATCTTGTATCTTGTGTCCAACGTTGTACAGATAAGTCTTGTCAGGTATCTGCAAGTATGTCAACAATAAATAGGAGACAGCTAGGGCTGTCATTGATCGTTAGTCATAGTTTGGAAAAGATATTGCTAGTTTTAGCAAAGCTCCTTTCTATCAAAATAAAGATGTAGACAGAATAGCACAATGCTGGAAGATATCGTCTGCATGCATGAGAGATACGTTCAGAGTGCATTGAATGTATAGTAGTCAAACAGACGAGATACGACTTTGACTATTCAACGTATATCAAAGAGTGTTGATATAATAATGAAATCGATATGAACAAAGCTGATGCCTTTATGACTTATGAAATCGTTATAAGTTGATAGGCAAATCGTTATTATAATAATGAAATCGTTATAAGCATTTATGAAATCGTTGTTAAATACAAATCGTTGAATTTCTGCAGAAATCGATATAAACTCTTAACAAATCGTTATGAGATGCAAATCGTTGTGTTTCTGAAGAAATCGATATGAAACACTTAACAGATCGTTGCACCAAGCAAATCGTTCTGAGTTCTAAAGAAATCGTTTCGACAAGCAAATCGTTACGAGGTCTAATGAAATCGTTACGAGAACTTAATAAATCATTACAGCTAGAAAGTTGTTGTGAATTCTAAAGAAATCGTTACGAGAACTAAAGAAGTCGTTACGGCTAGAAAGTCGTTGTGAGTTCTAAAGAAATCGTTACGAGAACTAAAGAAGTTGTTACGGCTAGAAGATCGTTGTGAATTCTAAAGAAATCGTTACGAGAACTAAAGAAGTCGTTACAGCTAGAAAGTCATTGTGAGTTCTAAAGAAATCGTTACGAGAACTAAAGAAGTCGTTACGGCTAGAAAGTCGTTGCGAATTCTAAAGAAATCGTTATGAGAACTAAAGAAGTCGTTACGGCTAGAAAGTCGTTGTGAGTTCTAAAGAAATCTTTACGAGAACTAAAGAAATCATTTCGGATAGAAAGTCGTTGCGAGTTCAAAAGAAATCGTTACGAGTACTGAAGAATCGTTACGACGGACAAGTCGTTACGCTTTCAAAAGAAATCGTTGCGATGTCTTATAGAATCGTTACGACGGTCAAGTCGTTACGCTTTCCAAAGAAATCGTTGCGGTATCGATTTGTTTGAAACATCACGACTTTTCGGTCAGAAAGGAAATTGATCATAATACTTATGAAATCGTTATGAACTTATAAAGGAATCGTTTTGATTATCAATAGAAGTCGATATGAAGTATGAAGAAGTCGATGCAATGACTTGGGAAAAATTATGAAGTGAGAGTCTTACCTGATTGTCTTGAACTTTCTTTTACTTTTATTTCCTGTCCTGAAGGATCAAGTAATTCATTAGTAATGTTTTGTTAATCATCAAAATTAATATATAAATAAGTGAGTTAATTTATATGGAGAAAGTTTGGTCATCAATCTCCCCCTTTTTGATGATGACAAAATATAGTAAACAACATAAAGAAAACAACATGTTTTTCAGAGTTGCATTAATTTTCTCCCCCTTTTTGTCAATAAGCAAAAAGATAGTCTATGAGACAAAGAAGAGAGAAAGCTTTGTATTAATTAGGAGTAAGATATACATAGGAGACAAAAGGGAGGCATGCTGGGAATAACAGTCCATGCCTTGATCTCCACATCTTCAAAAGTCTGGCGGAAAACACCAGGAGCAACTCAGAAGGAAGAACCCATGGCTGGAGAGATCCTTTGAATGTAAAGCTGCCGCTGCTCTGCCAGGAATTCTTCATACTGATCTTTGTCCAGTATGAATCGGAAGTAGGTGCTCTTTCCAAAGCTGGCACGATGGAGAAATCTATCCAGAGAGATTGGATAGAAAATCTTCTGATCAAGCAGATCCTGCTTCAGAGCATAGAAGGCAGTATATCTGGCTGCCCACTGAACATAGATCTCTTGAATGGGATTTATGGAGTTGAGATCCATGAAGGCTTCGGCTGATAGAATAGGCTTAGCTTGACGGACCAAGGAACTGTTGATGGCTTGCAACTGAAGATGGGGTTCCTTGTAGAGCGTTTCCCATATGGTGGGAGAAAGCCTCTCACACTCAGAGATGAGTGGAGCCAAAACTTGAGAGGAAATGCGGCCAGAGTGGTATTCTCTGAAGATAAACCGCAAAAAGGAAGGCATTCTACCCTGCTTAGTTGACATTCTTCCCATCTGCTTAGCAAACATATCAAAGGCATGGGACCCTGCATCTGAGTCAAACACTAACGAGTGTAGCTTTGGCAGAAGAACTAGAGAGTCAACTTTGAGATCGGCAAAATCCACTGTGAGGGGAAGATTTATTGGATGTTCTAATCTCAGCATCACTATGGCTGAATGAAACTGGTAGAACTGGACTTCAGGTAGCTTGTTCAAGTAGCAGAAATCACTGTACAGCTGGAAGTTCTTGGCAATTCTGATTTTTTTCAAAATGAAAGGTCCTCAAGAGTTTTTATGCTGAAGAGTAAACCACTCAGAAAGAGTGAGTGGGTGAGCTCTATGGGTAAGGGATTCTGCCCTGGCAGTCAAGTATTTGGTGTACTGAGCTTTGTTGCCCTTGACATTGGCCCACTGATCTTCAGTCTTGAACTCAGTGCCCTCAAAGATTTTGGATTTTTGAGGGTGGGACAGCTGGATAAAAGGAAGAACAGTGTTTAAATGCTCAGAGAGGTTGAGGAAGGAATACCATAGACGGTGGAGAGGATGCATTTTTGAAGGTATTCCCTATAGATAGGTTTTTCTGAGGTTCGAGGGTAAGAGAGTACCAAAGAGGAGGAAATAATGGTGAGGAGGGGATGCTGACAGAGGATGAATGTTTCCTCTTTTTCTTGGCAGGACTGGGAGGATCATCCTGTGGATATGAGTGGCAGTGGAGAGAATGGTGAGGAGGGTATTTCTCTCAAAATCATCCAAAATATTAGTGTCAAAGACACCAAGAAGTTGAGGTTTTTCCTGAATGAAGGTGACAGAGGAAGGAGGAGTAGGAGGATAGAAGAGGTGTTTGGGATTGAAGGATGTAGACGGGCGAACTGGAGTGGTGTGAGTGAGAGGTGAAGAAGGTGAGAATGATGATGGAGCTGAGGTGTGAGAAGGAGTGGGAGAGAAAGAAGGTTGAGATGAAATGAGAGAGGAAGAAGGTTGGTGCGAGGCATAGGGTGTTTGAGAGTTGGTGGTGCTGGAGGGGCTATAGAAGGAGATGAAGGTGAGGAGAGGGTTGGAGTTGCAAGAGTAGAAGTGTCAGGGGCCTTGGTAGCTTCAATGGGCTCTTTCTTTTTTGCATGACCCTCTCTAACAACTGCAGACGGCCCGATGGCCCTGATGTTGGCACTGATGGCCCTGGTGGCCCTGATGCTTGAGCTGAAGTCCCTGCTGGCCGAGACTCTTGAGCTGGAGGCCCTGGTGGCCGAGGAACAGCTGCTGATTTTCTCTGAGTAGCTGCAGGAGAAAAACCACTTGACCTTGAAAGAGTAGCAAGCATGGACTTCATATCAGACATTTCCTTGTTGAACCACTTCATAGCATTTCGGACTGAAGATAGCTCAGAGGTGGTTGACGCTTGACTGGTCAGAATGCCTTGCACACTGGTCTGAACTGATGATAAAATATCTCCTTGAGCCTTCAACAATTCCATAACTGACTTCAGATTTACTTTTCTGTGGCTCTTTCTTGACCTTCTGTGAACCACTCTCTTTTGTTTGCTCTGCTGAGTGACAAGCTCCTCAATATGTACATGGCTTGCACTTGTTCTTCACTTACAGGAGCGCTGGCCGGAGGAGGATTTTTATGAGATGGTGCATCTGTCTCAGGAGCATTTTCTATCAATGGTTCCTCATTGCCAGTTTGCTCCCCCTGAATAGGAGCATGGAGATCAACATTTTCTAGCTCCCCCTGGGCAGGAGCTTCCTCCACAACAATTTTCTCAGAGTGGCCTTCTGCCACATATTCTGACAATTTTGATTCACTAGCATATTGTTCCCCTTGGCTGGGAACATCTTCCAAAATCACTTCTTGTTGAGTAGCTGCTTGCACCTCAACACTGACAACTGATTCAGTCAAATTTTCTGTATGGCCTGGTGCCATAGCTTCTTCTTCATCAAGTCCACCTGTTTCTGAAGTAACTGAGGTGGAGGGAAGAGATTCCAAACATCTCTTAAAATAGAGGCAACTATTGAGGTGGGCAAAGGATCTCCACACCTGCTACAGCTTCTTCCATTTGAACTTCTGGAGGATGAGATTCAACTTCTATAATAGGTGATCCTGAAATCTCTGCTTGGAGTTCCACTGAGGGTACTGCTGCTGACTCTACTACTGCTGCTGATCTTACCTCTAAAACTGCTGGAGGATCTGCTGCTTCTTCTTGAATCTCTGGGAAACTCCGATGATGGCCTCTCCCTCTGCCACAGAGGTCTTGGTCCATATCCCATTCTGCACTGAAAAACCACTTTTCTTAAGGTTCCTGGACCTTATAGACTGGCCCATCTTTTCCACAACAGCTCCAGATAAATCAACTCCAAAATGCTTGAAAATCTTGGTTAGGAGATGAGCGTAGGGCAAGGATACATTCATTTTGCTCTTTGTATCCCAGATTTGAGCACTAGCAAACTTCATTCTCTCCAACATGACTACGGCCAAGTTAATCTTCTTATTTTGGATTACCCAGAACATCATATCCGAATCTGCCCTAGTGCAAGATGAGAAAGTAGCACTCCGGGGAACCACAATTTGGCAGATAATGAAATGGAGTAGACGGTTGAATGCAGACATTTGATTGATATCTAATTTTCCGTCTTTCAGCCTAAAACCTGGACCTATAATGCCAAGACCCTTTGCTTCATCGTTCACGGTGTGAACCCCACTATGTCCAGATGTCTTCACTCCAAACAACGTGTGCAGAGTTCATGGTCTACCTTAATTTGGATACCCTTAACAGAGGAGACAAGGGACCCATCCGCCTCTGACTTCAGACAAACGAAAAAGCCTTCACCAGGTCGGGATAACTTACCTCGGAGAAAGTGGCAACATCCATCCACTGCATCCTTCTCAAAGCTTCTACTAAACTGCTCATGCCATTCTTCTCTAGATTCTGAACATCCACTGCCTTGTTTCCGCAAATCTTCATCTTCACGAAGGTGAATCTTTCCTGCTGCTCTGCGGATAGGTACTCAGCACTGTAGCCCCCTACACTTCCGGAGATCATCGGAGCGGCCATGGGTAGAGAGAAGAAAATGGTTCTGGAGAAGGGAGATGATAGAAGAGATGGAAGCCCTCAAGGGATTCTTCACGGGAAGAAGAGAAAGCTTCAAATCTTGCAGAGAGTCGATGCCAGAATCGTTAGGGCATTGGCTTTGGGCGAACAGATAAAGGAGAAAGGGTAAGGTGGAAGATGAGTCGTTCCCAGAACGATTTGACTAATTAGAATTACTTTATCGAAAACAGGAAGCGCCAAAAGGCGGTAACGGCAGAAGACGACAAAAGGGTTTGACGAGTCAAACTGCTTTTAACACACAGCGGTCAAGAGAGTAAATAAGCTGAGTTTTGCTTAAAGTCAGGAGAGAGAGAATTTCATTTAATCTGAATTTTATATGCCAATTTAATACAGGAATCTTTTCACAAATTGCACATCCCTAATTCCCTTCTAAGAGATGTAAATCTCTCTTCAGGTAGGGCTTTTATGAAGATATCTGCTAGTTGACCATTTGTATCTATAAAAAAATTTCTAGTTACCACTAGCTACATGATCTCGAATGAGTGATATCTAACCTCAATATGTTTAGTCCTTGAGTGTTGCACTGGATTCTTGGTGAGGTTGATGGCACTTGTATTATCACACAGTAGTGGAATTGACTTGATATGAATGCCGAAATCCTCAAGTTGTTGCTTTATCCATAGGAGTTGTGTACAGCAACTTCCAGCAGCAACATATTCTGCCTCAGCTGTGATAGAGCTACTGAATTTTGTTTCTTGGAGGACCAAGATATCAGACATCCTGCAAAAACTGACAACAACCACTGGTGCTCTTCCTATCTACTTTGCATCCAGCATAATCACAGCATCATATCCCTACTAATTTTATTTCACAAGATTTGGATACCAAAGACCTAAATCATGAGTTCTAGCTAAATACCTATATATTCTTTTCACAGAAATTAAATGAGACTCTCTAGGGTCTGCTGATATCTAGCACACATGCATACACTAATAAAATGTCAGGTCTACTTGCTGTTAAGTAAAGTAATGACCCTATCATGCCTCTATAGTTCTTTTGTCTACCTTTTTACCATTTTGATCACTGTCCATTCTGGTTGATGTGCTCATTGGCGTTGACAGTGGCTTCGCACTTTCAAACCAAATTTCTTTAATAGCTCTTTGGTGTACTTGGCTTGACAGATGTGGGTGCCTTCCTTCCCTTGCTTGATTTGTAATCCAAGGAAGTAGTTTAGCTCTCCCATCATACTCATTTCAAATTCTCCCTGCATAAGCTTTTCAAAGTACTTGCAAAGAGATTCATCAGTAGATCCAAAATAATATCATCTACATATATTTGCACAAGAAGTATATGTTTGACTTTAGATTTTATAAATAATGTACTATCTACTTGACCTCTAGTGAACCATGATATATAAGAAAAGTACTGAGCCTCTCATACCAGGCTCTAGGTGCTTGCTTTAAACCATATAGAGCCTTATGGAGTTTTAAATACATGATTTGGAAATTCGGTGTCATCAAAACCTGGAGGTTTTCAACATACACTTCCTCTTTGATAATCCATTTAAAAAGGCTGATTTGACATCCATTTGAAACATTTTAAATCTAATGCAGATGCATAAGCAAGTAAAATCCTAATAGCCTCAAGTCTAGCCACAGGTGCATAGGTTTCATCGAAATCTATGCCTTCCTCTTGGGAATAGCCTTGAGCTACCAGTCTGGCCTTGTTCCTTAAGATTACTCCAGACTCATCCAGTTTATTTCTGAACACCCACTTGGTGCCAATAACTGAATGATTGGATGGTCTAGGAACAAGTGACCATACGGGTTTCTCTTGAACTGATTTAGTTCATCTTGCATGGCTATTATCCATGATTCATCAGTTAAAGCTTCATTGACTGTCTTAGGCTCTATTTGAGAAACAAAGGCTAAATAATCACAAGGGATTACATTACCTCTTGTTCTTACCCCTACGGATGGATCACCAATAATATTCTCAGGAGGGTGATCTTTCTATGTCTCCATTCTTTTGGAAGGTTTTCATGTTGAATTTCAGTCTGCTGCAGTTCTTCCGAGGTGGATCTTCCTTGTCCTCAATTGAGGTATTCTTTATTTTTCGGACAAGTCATCTGCATCATCAATGTCACTATTTCTCCTTTTTCAAGGAGGGGTTAGATTTCACAAAATAACATGCACAGATTGTTCAATTAATAATGAGCGTTTATTGAAAACTCTATACCTTTGGGTTTAGAAGTGTACCCCAAAAGATGCCTTCATCTGATTTGGCATCTAACCTACCAATGTCCCTTTTTCCATTGTTGTGGATGAAACGGACATCCAAATATTTGAAGTGACTGATCTTTGGTTTCTTTCCCTTGTAGAGTTCATAAGCAGTCTTCTTCAGAATTGGCCTGATCATTACCCTATTAATGATATAGCTTGCAGTGTTGATGGCTTCGGCCCAAAAATATCTTGGCAATTATATTCTGATAACATGTTCTTGCCATATCCAAAAGAGTTCTATTTTTTCTCTCAGCAATTCCATTCTGTTGAGGTGTCCTTGGTGCTGAGAAGTTGTGCTCAATTCCTTGATCATTACAGAACTTTGCAAATTTTTCATTCTGAAACTCACCACCATGATCTGATCGGATAGAGATAATGGTGAACTCTGATCTTCTGAACTTTCTTGCTGAAGCTGACAAATTATCAAAGGTGTCATCTTTGTGCTCTAGAAAGGTACCCAAGTAAATCTTGAGTAATCATCAACTATGACAAATCCAAATTCTTTCCTCCGAGACTGGTAGTCCTCATTGGCCCAAATAGATCCATATGAAGTAATTCTAATGGCTTTGAGGTGTCACTATGTCTTTGATTTGAAAGAGCTCTTGGTGTGCTTTCCTCTTGCACAGGTCTGCAGATGCTATCCATTTTTGAGTTTACCTTTGGCAATCCTTCCACTAGATTTCTCTTTCTGAGCTTGTTCAATCCATCCAAGCTGCAGTGGCCCAGTCTTCTGTGCCACAGCTCTGTTGATTGATCTTCGCTGGCTGCCAAACAGACATCTTGATCCTTGAGTTCCTCAAGATAGAGAACATACAAGTTTCTTTCTCTATATGCTTCAAATATGCTCTATCCTTTAATATACTGCACTTTGATTCTTGGAACTGAATCTGATGGCCTTTGTCACACAACTGGCTGATGCTGATGAGATTGTGCTTTAATCCTTTGACTAGCATTACATCTTCAATAACTGATTTTCCTTTGATGTTCACGACCCTTCCTATCACTGTGCCTTTTCCATTATCTCCATAAGTAAATGCTCCTCTTCAGCTTGGAGATTGACAACGAACTTCTGGTTTCTGACATGTGTCTTGAGCATCCACTGTCCAAGTACCATTTGGATGCTTTTGAGTTTCCCTTTTCTTCGATGTTGGCCATAAGAGCCAGGTTGGCTTCTTCTCCATCACTGCTTGAGCTTGACTCACTTTCTGAGTCCTGCTGTTTTCCCAAGCAGTTGCCATTGCCTTCTTTTTATACTTCTTGAATTTTCTGAAAATATCCTTCTTCTTGTGATCATTCTTCTTGAGCATTGGACAATCAGCCTTGATGTGTCCAGGCTTCTTGCATTCATAGCATATCACTTTCTCCTTTCTTCGAATCCTTACTTCTGGTTTTCTGAAATCATTATTTTTCTTGAAAAATCTTCTCCCAGACTGGAACTTCTTCTTCTTTGCTAGATTCTTTGAAGTCTTCGAGACAGCATTGCTTCTTCATCATCACTGTCCTTACTACTTTCACTGTTGTCCAGTGATTCTTCTGATATGTCTTCATTGCCATGAGAGCATTTGATTGCTTCTTCTCTGCTGGAGGATTCTCCTAATCTCTCCATATTTATTTCATGAGCCATAAGGGATCCATTAACTTCTCCATGACATTAGTTTTAGATCATTGGCTTCCTCATGGCTGTTACCTTTGGAGTCCATGAGGATGGCAGAGATCTGAGGATCTTTCTGACCAAATCTGGTACATCATAGACTTTTCCTAATCCAGCTAATCCGTTTGTGATATCTATGAATCTACTGAAATTTGGGTTATGGATGATTCACCTGACTGCATCTAGAATCTTTCATATTGAGTCACAAGAATGTCGATTCTTGTCTCCTTTACCTTATATGTCCCCTCATAGTAATCCTGAGCTTTTCCCACATTTCCATTGCGGATTTGCAGGCTGAAACTCTATTGAATTCTTTCTTGCTGAGGGCACAGCACAGGATGCTCTGGCTTGCAGTTTAAGGAGATTTTTCTTCTGTCTTCATCTGTCCACTGAGCCTTTGCATTGGTGACTGGAAGATCGCCTTCTTATACAATGGACCATATCATGTAATCGTGGCCTTGTAGAAAGTACTCCTTTCTTGTTTTCCAATAGGTATAATCTTCTCCATCAAACAAAGGAGTCTGTTGACTGACTGACCTTCGAAATTACCTTGGGCTGCCATTGATCTTTACTCTTCAGATCGTTGGATCTTCTTCTTTGTCGAAGAGACTTGCTCTGATACCACTTGTTGCCCAGCTAGCTAGCCCAGAGGAGGGGTGAATGGTTATTAAAAATTTGATCTTTGATTAATACCTGTTCACTAAAAGGATTACACAACAACTTAAACGAAGTTAGAGTTAGAGGAAATGAGACAGTAAACACACAAAACACAACCACAAGACACAAGGGTTTTTATCCTGGTTCGGAACTCCTCTCCAATAGACCCTACATCCAGTCCCTGAGCAATACCTCAGGATTTCACTATCAAGGGTACTATCCCCCCTCACGGATCCTTACACCCAGCCTCAACTGGTCTTCCTTCAACCTGAAGGGAAAAACAACCACCCTTGATACCACCAGGTCTTCCTTCACCCAGAAGGGAACACAACCAATAAAGAGAAGTATAAGAACAAGCTTCAGGAACTAGCTCAAACAGCTACAATCTGAAGCAAACAAGCCTCGAGAGAGAAGGAATTTTAACACTGGTTTCTCTCCAAAGACTACACTGGCTCTCACAGGAATTTCTTCTTGAACACTGAGAGCTAAAGAGCTAAGATGGATTGGAATGGAGTGCTTCGCTCTTGTTTTAAATCTCAAAAGACTTGAAGGATTGGCGATGCTTTCTTTCAAAATAATATTCTTCAAAGTATGTCACAGTTTGGAAAAGATATTCTAGTTTTAGCACTCCTTTCTGTCAAAATAAAGATGTAGACAGAATAGCACAATGCTGGAAGATATCGTCTGCATGCATGAGAGATACGTTCAGAGTGCATGAATGTATAGCAGTCAAACAGACGAGATACGACTTTGACTATTCAACGTATATCAAGAGTTTGATATAATAATGAAATCGATATGAACAAAGCTGAGCCTTTATGACTTATGAAATAGTTATAAGTTGATAGGCAAATCGTTATTATAATAATGAAATCGTTATAAGCATTTATGAAATCATTGTGAAATACAAATTGTTGAATTTCTGAATAATCGATATGAAACTCTTAACAAATCGTTATGAGATGCAAATCGTTGTGTTTCTGAAGAAATTGATATGAAACTCTTAACAGATCGTTGCACCAAGCAAATCGTTCTGAGTTCTAAAGAAATCATTTCGACAAGCAAATCGTTACGAGGTCTAACGAAATCGTTACGAGAACTTAAGAAATCGTTACAGCTAGAAAGTCGTTGTGAATTGTAAAGAAATCGTTACGATAACTAAAGAAGTTGTTACGGCTAGAAAGTCGTTGTGAGTTCTAAAGAAATCATTACGAGAACTAAAGAAGTTGTTACGGCTAGAAAGTCGTTGTGAATTCTAAAGAAATCGTTACGAGAACTAAAGAAGTCGTTATGGCTAGAAAGTCGTTGTGAGTTCTAAAGAAATCATTACGAGAACTAAAGAAGTCGTTACGGCTAGAAAGTCGTTGTGAGTCTAAAGAAATCGTTACGAGAACTAAAGAAGTCGTTAACGGCTAGAAAGTCGTTGTGAATTCTAAAGAAATCGTTACGAGAACTAAAAAGTCGTTACGGCTAGAAAGTCGTTGTGAGTTCTAAAGAAATCGTTACGAGAACTAAAGAAATCGTTACGGCTAGAAAGTCGTTGCGAGTTCAAAAGAAATCGTTACGAGTACTGAAGAAAATCGTTACGACGACAAGTCGTTACGCTTTCAAAAGAAATCGTTGTGATGTCTTATAGAATCGTTACGACGGTCAAGTCGTTACGGTTCCAAAGAAATCGTTGCGGTATCGACTTGTTTGAAACATCACAACTTTTCGGTCAGAAAGGAAATTGATCATAATACTATGAAATCGTTATGAACTTATAAAGGAATCGTTCTGATTATCAATAGAAGTCGATATGAAGTATGAAGAAGTCGATGCAATGACTTGGGAAAAATTATGAAGTGAGAGTCTACCTGATTGTCTTGAACTTTCTTTTACTTTTATTTCCTGTCCTCAAGCTCAAGTAATTCATTAGTAATGTTTTGTTAATCATCAAAATTAATATAATAAGTGAGTTAATTTATATGGAGAAAGTTTGGTCATCAGTATAGACACAGTAACTAGACAAGAACAAGACTCAATTCTTCTTTAGGGCCGCTCTATGCTATGAGCTCGGTCGAATATTCAAGTGCTCGGACCCGAGTCCGATGAGCGAACACTACGACAGCTGCCTCCTCTTAATTCGGAAGGCTTTGGGGATAGTTCGGATCATTAGAATACCTCAC
The DNA here is from genome assembly GCA_014218235.1 of Colocasia esculenta. Lineage (NCBI taxonomy): Eukaryota > Viridiplantae > Streptophyta > Magnoliopsida > Alismatales > Araceae > Colocasia > Colocasia esculenta. The sequence goes on from CM024755.1 coordinate 46,009,647, forward strand.
GAATCGCGAAGCGTAAGTGTCAAACAACTGCAAGTAACTAACCAGGGAAAGTGTCAGTCAAAGCCCCCTAAGAATCCGGCGTCGTGGAGAGAGCGAAGTGAAGACTGAGATTCTCGGGCACAAATCCGAATCCACGACAATTGTGGACCGATATCTGCGCGATACGTGCAGATCGTGGCCAGCCAAGTTGTCCTGGTAAGGACACTATATAAGGGGAAAGCCTCTGCGATGGAAAAGGTATGCGATCTTCTCCAATCCAAAACTCTCTTCCCAGTTGAACCCATCGCTAACTTGATCGTCGGAGCGTTTCCCCACCGAGGCGACTCGGTGGTCTCGCATGTAGGAGTCGGCATCGCGCGAACGGCAGTCTCGCCTCTGGAGTCTCTCAGCTAAGGCCGATCCCGTTACTCCAGCAATAACATTTGGCGCCGTCTGTGGGAATCTCGTAACACAAAAGCAAGCTCTAATGGCTCCCAAAGGTAAGACGACAACTCGCGCATCTAAGGATGAAGTACCTCTTACCGTCATCGAGGAGGGAACCGCTGGGGGGGGATCCGGCACGGGGGAACAAGGCTCAAACACTTCCTCTCGACTCGACCGCGTCAAAAGCCTTGTGGCTGGACTCCATGAGATCCTAGCGCACGTGGAACAGAAGTAGCAGCAGATGACGGCCCCAGTGAAAGCAACCAACCGGCGGCGATCCCCGCCCTGGATGGTCGTGGCGGCAACGACGTCATCAGGACGCAGCCGGCTCCTCCGGCAGTTTCAACCAGTCTGGCAGATG